>JBBPBX010073184.1:0-17891 GCA_038048925.1 Garcialebias charrua | reverse complement strand
TATAACAGTTTGAATAATCTAGGGGGCGCTCTGGAGTCATATGTTGAACCACAATATCAATGTGTCCACAAGGTCTCACTGATGATGCACAATAAATCTGGTTCAGATCGGATGATGTATCACTGAGATATAACTATAGAAGTAATGTAGGGGGCGCACTTGAGTCAAATGTTAGCCCACCATATCAATGTGTCCACAAGGGCTCACTGATGATGCACAATAAATCTGGTTCAGATCGGATGATGTATCACTGAGATACAACAGTTTGAATAATCTAGGGGGCGCTATGGAGGCTATTTGCTAATTAGCATAAACACCTGTTCAAGGGGTGGGTAATGATCGATCATAATGATTTTGGTACTCCTCAGATCAAATCTGTGGAGTTTAGAACCAAACGTATGGTGACGGCGTTACGTCTTACTTCGCCACGTCACCACGCCCACTTGCTCCACCCAAAACGAACAGTGCTGGAAAGCTTGTTACACCAACATGTCTTCGGTGACTGGATACAATGTCACGCTGATTAGGTAACAGGGATCCGATATGGACCGTTCAACGTAAAACTTTACACTTCCTGTTGTCAGGGGGCGTGGCTTAAGTGATGTCATGATTTGACCATACAGTTTTGCAGGGGACCGGATGTGGGTCAATCACTGAAGGTTTGATGTATTAGACAGTTTTCGTGTAAGAGCTGTAAGCGTTTCGTTTTTCATGGCGAGATGTCCAACTTTGAGGTCTGGCCCCGCCCCTTCAGCATGCATGAAAACGCACAGTTTTGATAACATTTGTTCCCCCGTGCCTTATAAAGAAACTGGCCAAGTTTGAATCAAATCGAGCGAAATCCCTAGGAGGAGTTCGTTGAAATGCAGAGGCTGTAAACGGCCAAAAAGGGGTGAAAATTTGGTCATCGTTCCAAAATGGCCGCCTTACCATTTATCGTACAACATTGGTGCCAGAGGGTTTTCTGTGCATCTTGGTGAGTTGGACAAGTGTACCAAATTTCATGATTCTACGTCAAACTAAGGTCAATGCGGAGGGTATTTTGAATATTTCTAGGGGGCGCTCTTGAGCCGTTTCTGTAGCGATTTGCTAATTAGCATAAACACCTGTTCAAGGGGTGGGCAATGATCGATCATACTGATTTTGGTACTCCTCGGATCAAATCTGTGGATTTTAGAACCAAACGTATGGTGATGGCGTTATGTCTTACTTCGCCACGTCGCCACGCCCACATGCTCCACCAAAAACGAACAGTATTGGAATGCTTGTTACACCAACATGTCTTCGGTCACTGGACACAATGCCACGCTGATTAGGTAACAGGGGTCCGATATGGACCGTTCAACGTAAAACTTTACACTTCCTGTTGTCAGGGGGCGTGGCTTAAGTGATGTCATGATTTGACCATACAGTTTTGCAGGGGACCGGATGTGGGTCAATAACTGAAGGTTTGATGTATTAGACTCTTTTCGTGTAAGAGCTGTAAGCGTTTCGTTTTTCATGGCGAGATGTCCAACTTTGACGTCTGGCCCCGCCCCTTCAGCATTCATGAAAACGCACAATTTTGATATTGTTTGTTCCCCCGTGCCTTATGAAGAAACTGGCCAAGTTTGAACCAAATCGAGCGAAATTCATAGGAGGAGTTCGTTCAAATGCGGAGGCTGTAAACGGCCAAAAAGGGGTGAAAATTTGGTCATCGTTCCAAAATGGCCGCCTTCCCATTTATTGTACAACGTTGGTGCTAGAGGGTTTTCTGTACATCTTGATGAGTTGGACAAGTGTACCAAATTTCATGATTCTACGTCAAACTAAGGTCATGCGGAAGGTATTTTGAATATTTCTAGGGGGCGCTCTTGAGCCGTTTCTGTGGCGATTTTTGCCACGCCCCCAAAATACGTAATTTTTCACCAGTCCTGACGAGTCCGCCAAATTTGGTGAGTTTTCGTATATGATAAAGCCTCCAAAAGGCCACTTCTTTGGGGGGAAGAAAAATAATAATAATAATTAAAGCTGCAAGCAGCATTGAGGCCCTCGCAGCTTAGCGCCGCTCGGACCTTATTGAGGCGACCGCGCGAGCTCCAGCTCGTCCGCTCGGTCGCCATTTCGAAGTCTCTCGTGTCTACTCCGCACCAGGGGTGCACACGCACAATAAATCTGGTTCAGATCAGATGATGTCTCACTGAGATATAACAGTTTGAATAATCTAGGGGGCGCTATGGAGTTATATGTTAAATCACAAAATCAATGTGTCCACAAGGGCTCACTGATGATGCACAATAAATCTGGTTCAGATCGGATGATGTATCACTGAGATATAACTATAGAAATAATGTAGGGGGCGCACTTGAGTTAAATGTTAGCCCACCATATCAATGTGTCCACAAGGGCTCACTGATGATGCACAATAAATCTGGTTCAGATCGGATGATGTATCACTGAGATATAACAGTTTGAATAATCTAGGGGGCGCTCTGGAGTCATATGTTAAACCACAATATCAATGTGTCCACAATGTCTCAATGATGATTCACAGTAAATCTGGTTCAGATCGGATGATGTATCACTGAGATATAACTATAGAAATAATGTAGGGGGCGCACTTGAGTCAAATGTTAGCCCACCTTATCAATGTGTCCACAAGGACTCACTGATGATGCACAATAAATCTGGTTCAGATCGGATGATGTCTCACTGAGATATAACAGTTTGAATAATCTAGGGGGCGCTCTGGAGTCACATGTTAAACCACAATATCAATGTGTCCACAAGGTCTCACTGATGATACACGATAAATCTGGTTCAGATCGGATGATGTCTCACTGAGATATAACAGTTTGAATAATCTAGGGGGCGCTATGGAGTTATATGTTAAACCACAATATCAATGTGTCCACAAGGGCTCACTGATTATTCACAATAAATTTGGTTCAGATCGGATGATGTATCACTGAGATATAACTATAGAAATAATGTAGGGGGCGCACTTGAGTCAAATTTAGCCCACCTTGTCAATGTGTCCACAAGGGCTCATTGATGATACACAATAAATCTGGTTCAGATCAGATGATGTCTCACTGAGATATAACAGTTTGAGTAATCTAGGGGACGCTCTGGAGTCATATGTTAAACCACAATATCAATGTGTCCACAATGTCTCACTGATGATACACAATAAATCTGGTTCAGATCGGATGATGTTTCACTGAGATATAACTGTAGTAATAATATAGGGGGCGCTATGGAGTAAAAATTTACATACCATTATCAATGTGTGTCGACGTGTTCACTGATAAAGCACAATAAATCTCGTACAGATCGGATAATGTATCACTGAGATATAACTGTAGTAATAATATAGGGGGCGCTGTGGAGTAAAAATTTACATACCATTATCAATGTGTGTAGAAATGTTCACTGATGAATCACAATAAATCTCGTGCAGATCGGATAATGTATCACTAAGATATAACTGTAGTAATAATATAGGGGGCGCTATGGAGTAAAAATTTACATACCATTATCAATGTGTGTCGAAGTGTTCACTGATAAAGCACAATAAATCTTGTGCAGATCGGATAATGTATCACTAAGATATAACTGTAGTAATAATACAGGGGGCGCTATGGAGTAAAAATTTACATACCATTATCAATGTGTGTAGAAGTGTTCACTGATGAATCACAATAAATCTCGTGCAGATCGGATAATGTATCACTAAGATATAACTGTAGTAATAATATAGGGGGCGCTATAGAGTAAAAATTTACATAACATTATCAATGTGTGTCGAAGTGTTCACTGATAAAGCACAATAAATCTCGTGCAGATCGGATAATGTATCACTGAGATATAACTGTAGTAATAATATAGGGGGCGCTATGGAGTAAAAATTTACATAACATTATCAATGTGTGTCAAAGTGTTCACTGATGATGCACAATAAATCTGGTTCAGATCGGATGATGTATCACTGAGATATAACTATAGAAGTAATGTAGGGGGCGCACTTGAGTCAAATGTTTGCCCACCATATCAATGTGTCCACAAGGGCTCACTGATGATGCACAATAAATCTGGTTCAGATCGGATGATGTATCACTGAGATATAACAGTTTGAATAATCTAGGGGGCGCTCTGGAGTCATATGTTAGCCCACCATATCAATGTGTCCACAAGGGCTCACTGATGATGCACAATAAATCTAGTTCAGATCGGATAATGTATCACTGAGATATAACTATAGAAATAATGTAGGGGGCGCACTTGAGTCAAATGTTAGCCCACCATATCAATGTGTCCACAAGGGCTCACTGATGATGCACAATAAATCTGGTTCAGATCGGATGATGTATTACTGAGATATATTTATAGAAATAATGTAGGGGGCGCACTTGAGTCAAATGTTAGCTCACTATATCAATGTGTCCACAAGGGCTCACTGATGATGCACAATAAATCTGGTTCAGATCGGATGATGTATCACTGAGATACAACAGTTTGAATAATCTAGGGGGCGCTATGGAGGGTATTTGCTAATTAGCATAAACACCTGTTCAAGGGGTGGGTAATGATCGATCATAATGATTTTGGTACTCCTCAGATCAAATCTGTGGAGTTTAGAACCAAACGTATGGTGACGGCGTTACGTCTTACTTCGCCATGTCACCACGCCCACTTGCTCCACCCAAAACGAACAGTGCTGGAAAGCTTGTTACACCAACATGTCTTCGGTGACTGGATACAATGTCACGCTGATTAGGTAACAGGGATCCGATATGGACCGTTCAACGTAAAACTTTACACTTCCTGTTGTCAGGGGGCGTGGCTTAAGTGATGTCATGATTTGACCATACAGTTTTGCAGGGGACCGGATGTGGGTCAATCACTGAAGGTTTGATGTATTAGACAGTTTTCGTGTAAGAGCTATAAGCGTTTCGTTTTTCATGGCGAGATGTCCAACTTTGAGGTCTGGCCCCGCCCCTTCAGCATGCATGAAAACGCACAGTTTTGATAACATTTGTTCCCCCGTGCCTTATAAAGAAACTGGCCAAGTTTGAATCAAATCGAGCGAAATCCCTAGGAGGAGTTCGTTGAAATGCAGAGGCTGTAAACGGCCAAAAAGGGGTGAAAATTTGGTCATCGTTCCAAAATGGCCGCCTTACCATTTATCGTACAACATTGGTGCCAGAGGGTTTTCTGTGCATCTTGGTGAGTTGGACAAGTGTACCAAATTTCATGATTCTACGTCAAACTAAGGTCAATGCGGAGGGTATTTTGAATATTTCTAGGGGGCGCTCTTGAGCCGTTTCTGTAGCGATTTGCTAATTAGCATAAATACCTGTTCAAGGGGTGGGCAATGATCGATCATACTGATTTTGGTACTCCTCGGATCAAATCTGTGGATTTTAGAACCAAACGTATGGTGATGGCGTTATGTCTTACTTCGCCACTACGCCACGCCCACATGCTCCACCAAAAACGAACAGTATTGGAATGCTTGTTACACCAACATGTCTTCGGTCACTGGACACAATGCCACGCGGATTAGGTAAATGGGGTCCGATATGGACCGTTCAATGTAAAACTTTACACTTCCTGTTGTCAGGGGGCGTGGCTTAAGTGATGTCATGATTTGACCATACAGTTTTGCGGGGGACCGGATATGGGTCAATAACTGAAGGTTTGATGTATTAGACTTTTTTCGTGTAAGAGCTGTTAGCGTTTCGTTTTTCATGGCGAGATGTCCAACTTTGACGTCTGGCCCCGCCCCTTCAGCATTCATGAAAACGCACAATTTTGATATCGTTTGTTCCCCCGTACCTTATGAAGAAACTGGCCAAGTTTGAACCAAATCGAGCGAAATCCCTAGGAGGAGTTCGTTCAAATGCGGAGGCTGTAAACGGCCAAAAAGGGGTGAAAATTTGGTCATCGTTCCAAAATGGCCGCCTTACCATTTATCGTACAACGTTGGTGCCAGAGGGTTTTCTGTGCATCTTGGTGAGTTGGACAAGTGTACCAAATTTCACGATTCTACGTCAAACTAAGTCAATGCGGAGGGTATTTTGAAATTTTCTAGGGGGCGCTCTTGAGCCGTTTCTGTGGCGATTTTTGCCACGCCCCAAAAATACATAATTTTTCACCAGTCCTGATGAGTCCGCCAAATTTGGTGAGTTTTCATATATGATAAAGCCCCCAAAAGGCCACTTGAAGAGGCAGTAGAATAAAAATAATAATAATTAAAACCTCAAGCTGCAGCGCTTGCGGCCAGCGAAGCGTTGAGGCCCTCGCAGCTTAGCGCCGCTCGGACCTTATTGAGGCGACCGCGCGAGCTCCAGCTCGTCCGCTCGGTCGCCATTTCGAAGTCTCTCGTGTCTACTCCGCACCAGGGGTGCACACGCACAATAAATCTGGTTCAGATCGGATGATGTCTCACTGAGATATAACAGTTTGAATAATCTAGGGGGCGCTCTGGAGTCACATGTTAAACCACAATATCAATGTGTCCACAAGGTCTCACTGATGATACACAATAAATCTGGTTCAGATCGGATGATGTCTCACTGAGATATAACAGTTTGAATAATCTAGGGGGCGCTATGGAGTTATATGTTAAACCACATTATCAATGTGTCCACAAGGGCTCACTGATTATTCACAATAAATTTGGTTCAGATCGGATGATGTATCACTGAGATATAACTATAGAAATAATGTAGGGGGCGCACTTGAGTCAAATGTTAGCCCACCATATCAATGTGTCCACAAGGGCTCACTGATGATGCACAATAAATCTGGTTCAGATCGGATGATGTATCACTGAGATATAACAGTTTGAATAATCTAGGGGGCGCTCTGGAGTCATATGTTAAACAACAATATCAATGTGTCCACAAGGTCTCACTGATTATGCACAATAAATCTGGTTCAGATCGGATGATGTATCACTGAGATGGGACTATAGAAATAATGTAGGGGACGCATGAAGCGCAAGTTTGAGGCCTGGCCACGCCCCTTTAGCATAAACGAAAACGCAAACTTTTGATAACTTTTACTGTCCAATGTGTTAAGGGCATGTTAACCAAGTTTAAAGGCAATCCTTCAAAATCACTAAGAGGAGTTTGTTTAAATACGCAATTCAAAAACATCGGAAAATGACCTTTGACCCAAAATGGCCGACTTTGTTTTTGTTTTGGACCAGGGTTCCAAGAGACTTTTTTGTAGGTCCTGACAATTTACACATGTATACCACGTTTCATAATTCTGGGATAAAGCATGGCTGGGGGCTGATTTTTAAACTAAATTCTAGGGGGCGCTCTGGAAGAATCAGGCCACGCCCACTACATATTGGACTGCAGTCCTGTCGAGGGATGGATAAATATAGATCTTAGTGAATTTGGTGTAGCTGGGAGCTTATATTAGGAAGTTATTTTAGCTTGATGTTTCATGGAGAATGGCCAGATTTGAGGCTTGGCCACGCCCACATGCTTTGACATAGAAAAATTCTTTTGATAACTTTTGACCTTCAATGCCTCAAGATAGTGCTGACCGAGTTTGACGCCTGGATCTCGAAAGCTCTAGGACGAGTTCGCTCAGATATGACGTAATTGATGTTTCATGGAAAATGGCCAGATTTGAGGCTTGGCCACGCCCACATGCTTTGACATAGAAAAATTCTTTTGATAACTTTTGACCTTCAATGCCTCAAGATAGTGCTGACTGAGTTTGACCCCTGGATCTCGAAAGCTCTAGGACGAGTTCGCTCAGATATGACGTAAATGAAATAGACCAAATTTGACTTTGACCTAAGGCCACGCCCACATGCTTTGACTTAGAAAAATTCTTTTGATAACTTTTGACCTTCAATGCCTCAAGATAGTGCTGACCGAGTTTGACGCCTGGATCTCGAAAGCTCTAGGACGAGTTCGCTCAGATATGACGTAAATGAAATAGACCAAATTGTGACTTTGACCTAAAATGGCCGACTTCCTGTTGGCTTTGGACCATTGCTCCAAGAGACTTTTTTGTAGCTCCTGATGAGATACATATGTGTACCAAGTTTCATTATTCTAGGATAAAGCATGGTGTCAATAGACCTTTAAATGTCAAAGTTATAGCGTTTCGTTTGTTTCGGCGAGTACGCCAAGTTCACCGCTCCACTACGCCCCCTGAACATATACGAAAAGTCAATTTTTTTGATAACTTTTAAAGGCCCATGCCTTAACTGCATTCTGACCAAGTTTGAAGCCGATAGGTCGAACGCCTGAGAAGGAGTTCGTCAAAGTTCGACATGAGTAAAACTGAAAAATGACCAAAATTTGACCTTTGACCCAAAATGGCCGCCTACCTGTGCATTTTAGAGGGTACCCCCAATGTACTTTTTTTCTTGAATTGGGGAGATCTACATATGTTCCGAGTTTCAGATCTCTACGACTTACGGTTTTCCCCAACTCACGTTAGGGGGCGCTGTTGAGCAGTTAGGCCACGCCCACTTGCGATTACACCAGATTCATAAAATTTTCGTTGGGGGACAATTTTGGGTGAAGTTTGGTGAGTTTTTGAATATGTTAAAGGCTCCAAACGGCCGCGCGAAGTGACGGAAGAAGAAGAATAATAATAATTAAAGCTGCAAGCAGCATTGAGGCCCGAAGCAGCTTAGCGCCGCTCGGACCTTATTGAGGCGACCGCGCGAGCTCCAGCTCGTCCGCTCGGTCGCCATTTCGAAGTCTCTCGTGTCTACTCCGCACCAGGGGTGCACACGCACAATAAATCTGGTTCAGATCGGATGATGTCTCACTGAGATATAACAGTTTGAATAATCTAGGGGGCGCTCTGGAGTCACATGTTAAACCACAATATCAATGTGTCCACAAGGTCTCACTGATGATACACGATAAATCTGGTTCAGATCGGATGATGTCTCACTGAGATAGAACAGTTTGAATAATCTAGGGGGCGCTATGGAGTTATATGTTAAACCACAATATCAATGTGTCCACAAGGGCTCACTGATTATTCACAATAAATTTGGTTCAGATCGGATGATATATCACTGAGATATAACTATAGAAATAATGTAGGGGGCGCACTTGAGTCAAATGTTAGCCCACCATATCAATGTGTCCACAAGGGCTCACTGATGATGCACAATAAATCTGGTTCAGATCGGATGATGTATCACTGAGATATAACAGTTTGAATAATCTAGGGGGCGCTCTGGAGTCATATGTTAAACAACAATATCAATGTGTCCACAAGGTCTCACTGATTATGCACAATAAATCTGGTTCAGATCGGATGATGTATCACTGAGATGGGACTATAGAAATAATGTAGGGGACGCATGAAGCGCAAGTTTGAGGCCTGGCCACGCCCCTTTAGCATAAACGAAAACGCAAACTTTTGATAACTTTTACTGTCCAATGTGTTAAGGGAATGTTAACCAAGTTTAAAGGCAATCCTTCAAAATCCCTAAGAGGAGTTTGTTTAAATACGCAATTCAAAAACATCGGAAAATGACCTTTGACCCAAAATGGCCGACTTTGTTTTTGTTTTGGACCAGGGTTCCAAGAGACTTTTTTGTAGGTCCTGATAATTTACACATGTATACCACGTTTCATAATTCTGGGATAAAGCATGGCTGGGGGCTGATTTTTAAACTAAATTCTAGGGGGCGCTCTGGAAGAATCAGGCCACGCCCACTACATATTGGACTGCAGTCCTGTCGAGGGATGGATAAATATAGATCTTAGTGAATTTGGTGTAGCTGGGAGCTTCTATTAGGAAGTTATTTTAGCTTGATGTTTCATGGAGAATGGCCAGATTTGAGGCTTGGCCACGCCCACATGCTTTGACATAGAAAAATTATTTTGATAACTTTTGACCTTCAATGCCTCAAGATAGTGCTGACCGAGTTTGACGCCTGGATCTCGAAAGCTCTAGGACGAGTTCGCTCAGATATGACGTAAATGAAATAGACCAAATTGTGACTTTGACCTAAAATGGCCGACTTCCTGTTGGCTTTGGACCATTGCTCCAAGAGACTTTTTTGTAGCTCCTGATGAGATACACATGTGTACCAAGTTTCATTATTCTGGGATAAAGCATGGCTGGGGGCTGTTTTTTTAAAATATTCTAGAGGGTGCTGTTGAGGAATTAGGCCACGCCCACCAAGTATTGCAATGGAATCCTGCAGGGGGGTGAACAAGGATCGATGTCAGTGAGTTTGGTGAAGCTGGGAGCTTATATTAGGAAGTTATTTTAGCTTGATGTTTCATGTAGAATGGCCAGATTTGAGGCTTGGCCACGCCCACATGCTTTGACATAGAAAAATTATTTTGATAACTTTTGACCTTCAATGCCTCAAGATAGTGCTGACCGAGTTTGACCCCTGGATCTCGAAAGCTCTAGGACGAGTTCGCTCAGATATGACGTAAATGAAATAGACCAAATTTGACTTTGACCTAAGGCCACGCCCACATGCTTTGACTTAGAAAAATTCTTTTGATAACTTTTGACCTTCAATGCCTCAAGATAGTGCTGACCGAGTTTGACGCCTGGATCTCGAAAGCTCTAGGACGAGTTCGCTCAGATATGACGTAAATGAAATAGACCAAATTGTGACTTTGACCTAAAATGGCCGACTTCCTGTTGGCTTTGGACCATTGCTCCAAGAGACTTTTTTGTAGCTCCTGATGAGATACATATGTGTACCAAGTTTCATTATTCTAGGATAAAGCATGGTGTCAATAGACCTTTAAATGTCAAAGTTATAGCGTTTCGTTTGTTTCGGCGAGTACGCCAAGTTCACCGCTCCACCACGCCCCCTGAACATATACGAAAAGTCAATTTTTTTGATAACTTTTAAAGGCCCATGCCTTAACTGCATTCTGACCAAGTTTGAAGCCGATAGGTCGAACGCCTGAGAAGGAGTTCGTCAAAGTTCGACATGAGTAAAACTGAAAAATGACCAAAATTTGACCTTTGACCCAAAATGGCCGCCTACCTGTGCATTTTAGAGGGTACCTCCAATGTACTTTTTTTCTTGAATTGGGGAGATCTACATATGTACCGAGTTTCAGATCTCTACGACTTACGGTTTTCCCCAACTCACGTTAGGGGGCGCTGTTGAGTAGTTAGGCCACGCCCACTTGCGATTACACCAGAATCATAAAATTTTAGTTGGGGGACAATTTTGGGTGAAGTTTGGTGAGTTTTTGAATATGTTAAAGGCCCCAAACGGCCGCGCGAAGTGACGGAAAAAGAAGAAGAATAATAATAATAATAATGAAGAAATCCTGCGATTACAATAGGCCTTCAGCAGAGCTTCGCTGCTTCGGGCCTAATAATAATAAAAAATAATAAACACTACAATTACAATAGGTCCTTGCAGCGCTTCGCTGCTTCGGGCCTAATTAAAGCTGCAAGCAGCATTGAGGCCCTCGCAGCTTAGCGCCGCTCTGGCCTTATTGATGCGACCGCGCAAGCTCCAGCTCGTCCGCTCAGTCGCCATTTCGAAGTCTCTCGTGTCTACCCCGAGTAAAAATTTACATACCATTATCAATGTGTATAGAAGTGTTCTCTGATGAATCTCAATAAATCTCGTGCAGATCGGATAATGTATCACTAAGATATAACTGTAGTAATAATTTAGGGGGCGCTATGGAGTAAAAATTTACATAACATTATCAATGTGTGTCGAAGTGTTCACTGATAAAGCATAATAAATCTCGTGCAGATCGGATAATGTATCACTAAGATATAACTATAGTAATAATATAGGGGGCGCTATGGAGTAAAAATTTACATGACATTATCAATGTGTGTAGAAGTGTTCACTGATGATGCACAATAAATCTGGTTCAGATCGGATGATGTATCACTGAGATACAACAGTTTTAATAATCTAGGGGGCGCTATGGAGGCTATTTGCTAATTAGCATAAACACCTGTTCAAGGGGTGGGTAATGATCGATCATAATGATTTTGGTACTCCTCAGATCAAATCTGTGGAGTTTAGAACCAAACGTATGGTGACGGCGTTACGTCTTACTTCGCCACGTCACCACGCCCACTTGCTCCACCCAAAATGAACAGTGCTGGAAAGCTTGTTACACCACCATGTCTTCGGTGACTGGATACAATGTCACGCTGATTAGGTAACAGGGATCCGATATGGACCGTTCAACGTAAAACATTACACTTCCTGTTGTCAGGGGGCGTGGCTTAAGTGATGTCATGACTTGACCATGCAGTTTTGCAGGGGACTGGATGTGGGTCAATCACTGAAGGTTTGATGTATTAGACAGTTTTCGTGTAAGAGCTGTAAGCGTTTCGTTTTTCATGGCGAGATGTCCAACTTTGAGGTCTGGCCCCGCCCCTTCAGCATGCATGAAAACGCACAGTTTTGATAACATTTGTTCCCCCGTGCCTTATAAAGAAACTGGCCAAGTTTGAATCAAATCGAGCGAAATCCCTAGGAGGAGTTCGTTGAAATGCAGAGGCTGTAAACGGCCAAAAAGGGGTGAAAATTTGGTCATCGTTCCAAAATGGCCGCCTTACCATTTATCGTACAACATTGGTGCCAGAGAGTTTTCTGTGCATCTTGGTGAGTTGGACAAGTGTACCAAATTTCATGATTCTACGTCAAACTAAGGTCAATGCGGAGGGTATTTTGAATATTTCTAGGGGGCGCTCTTGAGCCGTTTCTGTAGCGATTTGCTAATTAGCATAAACACCTGTTCAAGGGGTGGGCAATGATCGATCATACTGATTTTGGTACTCCTCGGATCAAATCTGTGGATTTTAGATCCAAACGTATGGTGATGGCGTTACGTCTTACTTCGCCATGTCGCCACGCCCACTTGCTCCACCCAAAACGAACAGTGCTGGAAAGCTTGTTACACCAACATGTCTTTAGTCACTGGACACAATGTCACGCTGATTAGGTAACACGGGTCCGATATGGACCTTTCAAAGTAAAACTTTACACTTCCTGTTGTCAGGGGGCGTGGCTTAAGTGATGTCATGATTTGACCATACAGTTTTGCAGGGGACCGGATGTGGGTCAATAACTGAAGGTTTGATGTATTAGACTCTTTTCGTGTAAGAGCTGTAAGCGTTTCGTTTTTCATGGCGAGATGTCCAACTTTGACGTCTGGCCCCGCCCCTTCAGCATTCATGAAAACGCACAATTTTGATGTCGTTTGTTCCCCCATGCCTTATGAAGAAACTGGCCAAGTTTGAACCAAATCGAGCGAAATTCATAGGAGGAGTTCGTTCAAATGCAGAGGCTGTAAACGGCCAAAAAGGGGTGAAAATTTGGTCATCGTTCCAAAATGGCCGCCTTCCCATTTATTGTACAACATTGGTGCCAGAGGGTTTTCTGTATATCTTGGTGAGTTGGACAAGTGTACCAAATTTCATGATTCTACGTCAAACTAAGGTCATGCGGAGGATATTTTGAAAATTTCTAGGGGGCGCTCTTGAGCCGTTTCTGTGGCAATTTTTGCCACGCCCCCAAAATACGTAATTTTTCACCAGTCCTGACGAGTCCGCCAAATTTGGTGAGTTTTCATATATGATAAAGCCCCCAAAATGCCACTTCTTTTGGGAACAGAATAAAAATAATAAAAATAATAAACACTACAATTACAATAGGCCTTCGCAGCGCTTAGCTGCTCGGGCCTAATAATAATTAAAGCCGCAAGCGGCGTTGAGGCCCGAAGCAGCTTAGCGCCGCTCGGACCTTATTGAGGCGACCGCGCGAGCTCCAGCTCGTCCGCTCGGTCGCCATTTCGAAGTCTCTCGTGTCTACTCCGCACCAGGGGTGCACACGCACAATAAATCTGGTTCAGATCGGATGATGTCTCACTGAGATATAACAGTTTGAATAATCTAGGGGGCGCTCTGGAGTCACATGTTAAACCACAATATCAATGTGTCCACAAGGTCTCACTGATGATACACAATAAATCTGGTTCAGATCGGATGATGTCTCACTGAGATATAACAGTTTGAATAATCTAGGGGGCGCTATGGAGTTATATGTTAAACCACATTATCAATGTGTCCACAAGGGCTCACTGATTATTCACAATAAATTTGGTTCAGATCGGATGATGTATCACTGAGATATAACTATAGAAATAATGTAGGGGGCGCACTTGAGTCAAATGTTAGCCCACCATATCAATGTGTCCACAAGGGCTCACTGATGATGCACAATAAATCTGGTTCAGATCGGATGATGTATCACTGAGATATAACAGTTTGAATAATCTAGGGGGCGCTCTGGAGTCATATGTTAAACAACAATATCAATGTGTCCACAAGGTCTCACTGATTATGCACAATAAATCTGGTTCAGATCGGATGATGTATCACTGAGATGGGACTATAGAAATAATGTAGGGGACGCATGAAGCGCAAGTTTGAGGCCTGGCCACGCCCCTTTAGCATAAACGAAAACGCAAACTTTTGATAACTTTTACTGTCCAATGTGTTAAGGGCATGTTAACCAAGTTTAAAGGCAATCCTTCAAAATCACTAAGAGGAGTTTGTTTAAATACGCAATTCAAAAACATCGGAAAATGACCTTTGACCCAAAATGGCCGACTTTGTTTTTGTTTTGGACCAGGGTTCCAAGAGACTTTTTTGTAGGTCCTGACAATTTACACATGTATACCACGTTTCATAATTCTGGGATAAAGCATGGCTGGGGGCTGATTTTTAAACTAAATTCTAGGGGGCGCTCTGGAAGAATCAGGCCACGCCCACTACATATTGGACTGCAGTCCTGTCGAGGGATGGATAAATATAGATCTTAGTGAATTTGGTGTAGCTGGGAGCTTATATTAGGAAGTTATTTTAGCTTGATGTTTCATGGAGAATGGCCAGATTTGAGGCTTGGCCACGCCCACATGCTTTGACATAGAAAAATTCTTTTGATAACTTTTGACCTTCAATGCCTCAAGATAGTGCTGACCGAGTTTGACGCCTGGATCTCGAAAGCTCTAGGACGAGTTCGCTCAGATATGACGTAATTGATGTTTCATGGAAAATGGCCAGATTTGAGGCTTGGCCACGCCCACATGCTTTGACATAGAAAAATTCTTTTGATAACTTTTGACCTTCAATGCCTCAAGATAGTGCTGACTGAGTTTGACCCCTGGATCTCGAAAGCTCTAGGACGAGTTCGCTCAGATATGACGTAAATGAAATAGACCAAATTTGACTTTGACCTAAGGCCACGCCCACATGCTTTGACTTAGAAAAATTCTTTTGATAACTTTTGACCTTCAATGCCTCAAGATAGTGCTGACCGAGTTTGACGCCTGGATCTCGAAAGCTCTAGGACGAGTTCGCTCAGATATGACGTAAATGAAATAGACCAAATTGTGACTTTGACCTAAAATGGCCGACTTCCTGTTGGCTTTGGACCATTGCTCCAAGAGACTTTTTTGTAGCTCCTGATGAGATACATATGTGTACCAAGTTTCATTATTCTAGGATAAAGCATGGTGTCAATAGACCTTTAAATGTCAAAGTTATAGCGTTTCGTTTGTTTCGGCGAGTACGCCAAGTTCACCGCTCCACTACGCCCCCTGAACATATACGAAAAGTCAATTTTTTTGATAACTTTTAAAGGCCCATGCCTTAACTGCATTCTGACCAAGTTTGAAGCCGATAGGTCGAACGCCTGAGAAGGAGTTCGTCAAAGTTCGACATGAGTAAAACTGAAAAATGACCAAAATTTGACCTTTGACCCAAAATGGCCGCCTACCTGTGCATTTTAGAGGGTACCCCCAATGTACTTTTTTTCTTGAATTGGGGAGATCTACATATGTTCCGAGTTTCAGATCTCTACGACTTACGGTTTTCCCCAACTCACGTTAGGGGGCGCTGTTGAGCAGTTAGGCCACGCCCACTTGCGATTACACCAGATTCATAAAATTTTCGTTGGGGGACAATTTTGGGTGAAGTTTGGTGAGTTTTTGAATATGTTAAAGGCTCCAAACGGCCGCGCGAAGTGACGGAAGAAGAAGAATAATAATAATTAAAGCTGCAAGCAGCATTGAGGCCCTCGCAGCTTAGCGCCGCTCGGACCTTATTGAGGCGACCGCGCGAGCTCCAGCTCGTCCGCTCGGTCGCCATTTCGAAGTCTCTCTTGTCTACTCCGCACCAGGGGTGTACACGCACAATAAATCTGGTTCAGATCAGATGATGTCTCACTGAGATATAACAGTTTGAATAATCTAGGGGGCGCTCTAGAGTCACATGTTAAACCACAATATCAATGTGTCCACAAGGTCTCACTGATGATACACAATAAATCTGGTTCAGATCAGATGATGTATCACTGAGATATAACTATAGAAGTAATGTAGGGGGCGCACTTGAGTCAAATGTTAGCCCACCATATCAATGTGTCCACAAGGGCTCACTGATGATGCACAATAAATCTGGTTCAGATCGGATGATGTATCACTGAGATATAACAGTTTGAATAATCTAGGGGGCGCTCTGGAGTCATATGTTAGCCCACCATATCAATGTGTCCACAAGGGCTCACTGATGATGCACAATAAATCTGGTTCAGATCGGATGATGTATCACTGAGATATAACTATAGAAATAATGTAGGGGGCGCACTTGAGTCAAATGTTAGCCCACCATATCAATGTGTCCACAAGGGCTCACTGATGATGCACAATAAATCTGGTTCAGATCGGATGATGTATCACTGAGATATAACTATAGAAATAATGTAGGGGGCGCACTTGAGTCAAATGTTAGCCCACCATATCAATGTGTCCACAAGGGCTCACTGATGATGCACAATAAATCTGGTTCAGATCGGATAATGTATCACTGAGATATAACTGTAGTAATAATATAGGGGGCGCTATGGAGTAAAAATTTACATACCATTATGAATGTGTGTAGAAGCGTTCACTGATGAATCATAATAAATCTCGTGCAGATTGGATAATGTATCACTAAGATATAACTGTAGTAATAATATAGGGGGCGCTATGGAGTAAAAAATTACATAACATTATCAATGTGTGTCGAAGTGTTCACTGATAAAGCATAATAAATCTCGTGCAGATCGGATGATGTATCACTGAGATATAACTATAGAAATAATGTAGGGGGCGCACTTGAGTCAAATGTTAGCCCACCATATCAATGTGTCCACAAGGGCTCACTGATGATGCACAATAAATCTGGTTCAGATCGGATGATGTATCACTGAGATACAACAGTTTGAATAATCTAGGGGGCGCTATGGAGGCTATTTGCTAATTAGCATAAACACCTTTTCAAGGGGTGGGTAATGATCGATCATAATGATTTTGGTACTCCTCAGATCAAATCTGTGGAGTTTAGAACCAAACGTATGGTGACGGCGTTACGTCTTACTTCGCCACGTCACCACGCCCACTTGCTCCACCCAAAACGAACAGTGCTGGAAAGCTTGTTACACCACCATGTCTTCGGTGACTGGATACAATGTCACGCTGATTAGGTAACAGGGATCCGTTATGGACCGTTCAACGTAAAACTTTACACTTCCTGTTGTCAGGGGGCGTGGCTTAAGTGATGTCATGATTTGACCATACAGTTTTGCAGGGGACCGGATGTGGGTCAATCACTGAAGGTTTGATGTATTAGACAGTTTTCGTGTAAGAGCTGTAAGCGTTTCGTTTTTCATGGCGAGATGTCCAACTTTGAGGTCTGGCCCCGCCCCTTCAGCATGCATGAAAACGCACAGTTTTGATAACATTTGTTCCCCCGTGCCTTATAAAGAAACTGGCCAAGTTTGAATCAAATCGAGCGAAATCCCTAGGAGGAGTTCGTTGAAATGCAGAGGCTGTAAACGGCCAAAA
>JBBPBX010073183.1:0-17891 GCA_038048925.1 Garcialebias charrua | reverse complement strand
GGTAACAGCTGTATGACACCTTCACTAGCTGGTTAACCACTGTATGACACCTCCACTAGCTGGTTAACAGCTGTATGACATCTTCACTAGCTAGGTAGCAGCTGTATGACACCTTCACTAGCTGGGAAACAGCTGTATGACATCTTCACTAGCTGGGAAACAGCTGTATGACACCTTCACTAGCTGGGAAACAGCTGTATGACATCTTCACTAGCTGGGAAACAGCTGTATGACATCTTCACTAGCTGGGTAACAGCTGTATGACATCTTCACTAGCTGGTTAACAACTGTATGACACCTTCACTAGCTGGTTAACAGCTGTATGACATCTTCACTAGCTGGGAAACAGCTGTATAACATCTTCACTAGCTGGGAAACAGCTGTATGACATCTTCACTAGCTGGTTAACCACTGTATGACACCTCCACTAGCTGGTTAACAGCTGTATGACACCTCCACTAGCTGGTTAACTTACAATCTAGCACCCTTCGTGTTGCGTTTTTGAAAATAATAGCAATTACAAGATAAAAATTAAAAAAAGAGTGCACATTAAATCTTTTTTAATGAACAGCGCAACCGCAATAACATGAGGAAAAGGACATGAAAAGTAACAGACATAAAAAAAATTAAACATCAAAAATCAATTTAAAATTTGATTTGATGTTTATATTCATTATAAAAGAACAACACAAGACAGTTTCATCAGATACAAGAATACAAGTAGGATAAAATGAAGGGAGCAGAAAGAAGATGACATCTTATTATATCTGCCCCTTATTTCACAGTTTGTTCAACCAATGATAACCTTCAAACTACATCACAAAATGAATAATTCTACTTAATTTTTCTAACTGTAATACACAAACTACATCACAAAATGAATAATTCTATTTACACAAACACACTAAGTTACATCATATATAGTTTTTGAGCAAGTCCTTTTTGACCTTTTTCTTAAAATACACAGCACTTCAAATTATCTGAGAACAAAACCATATACAAAAATATTACACAGCATTCATCTAATCAGTGTTCTTCAAATATTTATTAAACACTCTAGGCCCACATGCATGCCTGATTCAATCAGCAAGTGACTGAATACACCATACACACCATAATTTAGTACTTCAGTCAATAGAGCAATTTTGGAATTGGTCTTTTTTTATGTCAAGCTGTTAAAACTATATACACCAATGGTAACAGTTCCATTAGAGTTGCTGTGCTCAACATCAACGTGGTCCTGTGATGCCTGATGTCAGTGGTCACATCCAGGGATGGAAGAACACAACTACTGAAAAATGTCCTCCATCAAATGTGTAAGTTGTTTCCTGTTTACAACAATTTGCTCCTGTTTCATTGTCTGCCTGTTGTAGATCAAGTTGTATTGACTTACTTTGTCGAAAGTAAGACAGAACACTTTGTAATGGATGATGTAGTACAGCTGTTGAAAACATCACGTCAAAAAGTGAAAACTGAAAAACTATTTGTTATTACACTTTAACAAGCTTTCACGTTACTTTCATTGATCGTTTTGTGAAGACAATGGAAGTACAACTGAATATGATAGCATCAAATATAAACTTGTAAAAAGCTAATTTTTTATAGCTTCAACATTTAATTTGCTATTGAAAAAATTACATGCAAAGCAACACGTAAACAAATATGTTAGTTGCAAAATAATTTGTTTATTGTTGTCTGTACATTTTATTGTATGTTAACATGTAGACTGGGAGGAGACCCCAGGGAAGACCCAGGACATGCTGGAGTGGTCTGGGAAGGCTGTAAGAGTCCTCCCAGAAGAGATGGAAGAAGTTGCTCTGGAAAGAGATGTCTGGACACTCCCTGCTCAAAGCTGCTGCCCCTGTGACATGAAGTAAAACCACGAGGAAGAAGATGGATGGATGGATGGAGTTAATATGTCTGAATGTGATATTATGCCTTGGAGTTTAATTTTTTAAATAAAAATAAAAACTAATATAAACAACAATTAAGACTGGTATTTTCTCCAAAGCAGCTTCATACAGAGTTCTTGATGTGTTGTTGTAAGCATGTTTGAGAAGTAAAAGTTATGGAGGTGTTTCATCTGTTTTTCTGTAAAATCTTTGTCAAAAAAAAAAGTTCAACTCCAGATGTTCTGTTGGTGTCCAGATGAGCAGCTCTGCAGCTCCAGGCATGTCATTGTCTGCTGAATGAACCTGGAAGAATAAATGTACAATATGTTTTAATGAAGGTTTACAAATACCTGTCACATAAGTACATATACTGAAAATTGCAACATTTACTCACCTGGACATAGAATCCACTTTGCCCATTGGTAAGAAGGTCCTTGTCATCTTCTGAGCATCTGATGTCACAATTTGGCCAACACGAAACTGTGCAAATGACATGGAGCTATTTAGAGGACATTTAATCTCTAGGAGCTGCACAGAGTCCAAAATACCATCCAGGCTTACTACAAACTAAAAACAGTAGGTGCATACTATCATTGCAAAACACAATTAAAGTAATTAATAAAAATAAAGCAATTATCAACATTTATTCCTGCTTGTGTTTCACCTGATGTTGAAACTTAAGGCTTTGGCCACGCTCTGTCTGTGCTAATTTAAGATAAATAAGATTGTGTCCCACCTCTTTTAATAAAACGTGCCCAACGTTAGTACTGTAGATACTAAACCTCAGAGCTTTTCAGGCTGTTCTCAGGTTATTCATCGCTTCATCGTAATGTGCTGGTATAAAACTAAATATGCTAGTAAAAGTAATCTGAACAGGTCGATTATGATTATATTGTCTTTATAAATTCACAAGGTTCGGACTTGCACTGGTCGCACATAAACTAACGTAGTTTTCACTCCGAAGTCGCGTACATGTTACACACAAAGTGTCAACAAAACAATTTCAGAAAATGCACTGCTGCACACTTTTGCTGCCCACTTTAAACGGTTCAGAAAATGCACTGCACACTTTAAATAAACAAACGTAGTTTTCACTCCGAAGTCACACACACACACATGTTACACACAAAACTTCAACAAAACAATTTACGTACGAAGGTTCAGAAAATGCACTGCTGCACACTTTAAACGGTTCAGAAAATGCACTGGACACTTTAAATTATGTAAATACACAATAACACCATGTATACTGTGCACAAAACAATTCACAGACTTATATTTTGCTCGTAACTTGCAGCGTACGATGATCCCACGGCTCCATGATGACGCAATTGGCTTATTGACACTGCGCATGCTCGCGCATGCGTATTGACAAAATACATCCCATCTTCACATGGCATCAAGTCTTCATGGGACACCGGCGTGAAGAGGGTGAAGGCTGTCGGTGGGGACCTGTCAACGCGCAGGGGTAGGGAGCGTGCACCCTCGCTCTCCAGCTTGCGGACAAAAGCGCGACTAGACGAGAGGAAGTGCGAATATCGAACGACAAACTTCAAACTAATTTCACTGCGGTCACCTGCTTACACATGTGATATGTGCGTAGCTGTAATGGCTGTGTTATAAACACCAGCACCCGGAAAGTGGGAGGTTTCTGGGGAGGGATTGACCGCGGTGAAACCAACTTGGTTTTTCACTAACTAAAGGCGTTTCATACGATCATGTTGCATACCTTATCTCTTTGCATGTGCATAATATCCTCATCTGGGACATCTCTAGTCCGCAGAAAATGATGCAAGTCGTCCTCCATGTCTCGCCCAAACACACTTCTGTCATGACGACCTGCAGAAAGAAACTGTTGAAGCACGGTCCTCCTGTTTCTCCGAAAACGAAACTATTTTCTCAGGATCCTGAGAAACTAAGTCGGGATCCTGAGATACTTTCTCAGGATCCCGAGAAAGTTTCTCAGATTCCCGAGAAACTAAGTCGGGATCCCGACTTAACTCGGGATCCCGAGTTAGTTTCTAGGGATCCCGAGAAACTAAGTCGGGATCCCGACTTAGTTTCTCGGGAATCTGTTTTGTTTTTTTCTCCCCATGTCCCCTAGGGGGCTCCGTAAAATATGGACAGCAAAACTCTTTCGGAGTGTTACAAATCCGTCTGTGCCAAACAGGAGATACAAATAAACCCGTATATTTCAGATACTTTAAAGGAGACCACAGAAACAGGGTGAGTATTTTCACTTTGAGCATAATTCACTAAAGTCAGAAGTTTTTAGCTAGAAGGCGGATTAGCTTCAGGAGCTAACGCCACATCCTGGTATTTTTGATAATCAATTAAAGGTAAAGAAGTCATGTGCACGAGTCTTTAAATATACAACAAAAATGTATTTTAGTACAAAATCAAAACATTATTTTCTAAAAGTTTTATGTGAATTTATTTAATAAAATCTTTATTTGTTCGATTATTTTGTTGGTTTGAAATTCATTCAACCTTTATTAAGTCAGGTAAATCTTATTGAGTCTCGTGGGCTCATTTACAAAAGCGACCTGCTAAAACTAAAGAATGATGGACAGCAATGGTAGAAAGAAACAATTAAACAATAAACAATAGAAAAACAAAAGAGAGAAATACATAGGTTTTTTTTTTTAACAAAGTATAAAAAAACTAGCAAAACACAAGGTAAATGTATAAAATCAAAGACAGGAACATATCTGCATTGGTTTTTGCCAGGATTCCAACAGATTCTGAAAACCATTTAGAGACGGTGTTCTGTGAAGATTGGATGTATCATGAAGATGCCATACGCGTAGCACAAACGCATGGATATAGCTGTGGATTGGATGTATCGTGAAGATGCCATACGCATAGCACAAACCCACGGCTGCACCTATCCGCTGTGAAATCTGTATATTCTTCAGTTTAACAGCTGAAAAAGAAACTAAAGAAACAAAACAAACACAGTTGACACATCAGTAGGAACAAATTGAAATATAGAATAATGAAAAAATATAAAATACAAAATAATGTAAAATACATTTAGGAGAGTTAAGGATAAGCGAGTCTAAAGAGATGTGTTTTCAGAGCAGTCAGAGAAACTAGCAGTTTATTATGACACCTCCACTAGCTGGTTAACAGCTGTATGACATCTTCACTAGCTGGGTAACAGCTGTATGACATCTTCACTAGCTGGTTAACAGCTGTATGACATCTTCATTAGCTGGTTAACCACTGTATGACATCTTCACTAGCTGGATGACAGCTGTATGACATCTTCACTAGCTGGGTAGCAGCTGTATGACATCTTCACTAGCTGGTTAACCACTGTATGACATCTTCACTAGCTGGGTAACAGCTGTATGACATCTTCACTAGCTGGGTAACAGCTGTATGACATCTTCACTAGCTGGGTAACAGCTGTATGACATCTTCACTAGCTGGTTAACAACTGTATGACATCTTCACTAGCTGGATAACAGCTGTATGACATCTTCACTAGCTGGATGACAGCTGTATGACATCTTCACTAGCTGGGTAGCAGCTGTATGACATCTTCACTAGCTGGTTAACAGCTGTATGACATCTTCACTAGCTGGTTAACCACTGTATGACATCTTCACTAGCTGGATGACAGCTGTATGACATCTTCACTAGCTGGGTAGCAGCTGTATGACATCTTCACTAGCTGGTTAACAGCTGTATGACATCTTCACTAGCTGGGTAACAGCTGTATGACACCTTCACTAGCTGGTTAACAGCTGTATGACATCTTCATTAGCTGGTTAACAGCTGTATGACACCTCCACAAACTATATACACCAATGGTAACAGTTCCATTAGAGTTGCTGTGCTCAACATCAACGTGGTCCTGTGATGCCTGATGTCAGTGGTCACATCCAGGGATGGAAGAACACAACTACTGAAAAATGTCCTCCATCAAATGTGTAAGTTGTTTCCTGTTTACAACAATTTGCTCCTGTTTCATTGTCTGCCTGTTGTAGATCAAGTTGTATTGACTTACTTTGTCGAAAGTAAGACAGAACACTTTGTAATGGATGATGTAGTACAGCTGTTGAAAACATCACAATGTCAAAAAGTGAAAACTGAAAAACTATTTGTTATTACACTTTAACAAGCTTTCACGTTACTTTCATTGATCGTTTTGTGAAGACAATGGAAGTACAACTGAATAGATAGCATCAAATATAAACTTGTAAAAAGCTAATTTTTTATAGCTTCAACATTTAATTTGCTATTGAAAAAATTACATGCAAAGCAACACGTAAACAAATATGTTAGTTGCAAAATAATTTGTTTATTGTTGTCTGTACATTTTATTGTATGTTAACATGTAGACTGGGAGGAGACCCCAGGGAAGACCCAGGACATGCTGGAGTGGTCTGGGAAGTCTGTAAGAGTTCTCCCAGAAGAGATGGAAGAAGTTGCTCTGGAAAGAGATGTCTGGACACTCCCTGCTCAAAGCTGCTGCCCCTGTGACATGATGTAAAACCAGGAGGAAGATGATGGATGGATGGATGGAGTTAATATGTCTGAATGTGATATTATGCCTTGGAGTTTAATTTTTTAAATAAAAATAAAAACTAATATAAACAACAATTAAGACTGGTATTTTCTCCAAAGCAGCTTCATACAGAGTTCTTGATGTGTTGTTGTAAGCATGTTTGAGAAGTAAAAGTTATGGAGGTGTTTCATCTGTTT
This sequence comes from Garcialebias charrua, assembly GCA_038048925.1. Taxonomy (NCBI): domain Eukaryota; kingdom Metazoa; phylum Chordata; class Actinopteri; order Cyprinodontiformes; family Rivulidae; genus Garcialebias; species Garcialebias charrua. Next base: position 11,283 of record JBBPBX010073183.1, on the reverse strand, counting down.
TTCTGTAAAATCTTTGTCAAAAAAAAAAGTTCAACTCCAGATGTTCTGTTGGTGTCCAGATGAGCAGCTCTGCAGCTCCAGGCATGTCATTGTCTGCTGAATGAACCTGGAAGAATAAATGTACAATATGTTTTAATGAAGGTTTACAAATACCTGTCACATAAGTACATATACTGAAAATTGCAACATTTACTCACCTGGACATAGAATCCACTTTGCCCATTGGTAAGAAGGTCCTTGTCATCTTCTGAGCATCTGATGTCACAATTTGGCCAACACGAAACTGTGCAAATGACATGGAGCTATTTAGAGGACATTTAATCTCTAGGAGCTGCACAGAGTCCAAAATTCCATCCAGGCTTACTACAAACTAAAAACAGAAGGTGCACACTATCATTGCAAAACACAATTAAAGTAATTAATAAAAATAAAGCAATTATCAGCATTTATTCCACAGTATTGCAGCAGTGTGCCTGCATGACCTGCTTGTATTACACCTGTTTTAAAGTGACTAATAAAAATAAAGCAATTATCAACATTTATTCCTCCTTGTGTTTCACCTGATGTTGAAACTTAAGGCTTTGGCTGAGCTCTGTCTGTGCTAATTTAAGATAAATAAGATTGTGTCCCACCTCTTTTAATAAAACGTGCCCAACGTTAGTACTGTGTAGACACTAAACCTCAGAGCTTTTCAGGCTGTTCTCAGGTTATGTTTATGTTGTTTATGTTTATTAAATTTGTTCATTTTTTTACAAAAGAAACAATACAGTACAAGACAATCTCATAAATGATAATGTACAAAATATAAAAAAAGGTTATATATATATCTCAGGTTATTCATCGCTTCATCGTACTGTAATGTGCTGGTATAAAACTAAATATGCTAGTAAAAGTAATCTGCACAGGTCGATTATGATTATATTGTCTTTATAAATTCACAAGGTTCGGACTTGCACTGGTCGCACATAAACAAACGTAGTTTTCACTCCGAAGTCGCGTACATGTTACACACAAAGTGTCAACAAAACAATTTCAGAAAATGCACTGCTGCACACTTTTGCTGCCCACTTTAAACGGTTCAGAAAATGCATTGCACACTTTAAATAAACAAACGTGGTTTTCACTCCGAAGTCGCGCACATGTTATACACAAAACGTCAACAAAACAATTTACGTACGAAGGTTCAGAAAATGCACTGCTGCACACTTTAAATAAACAAACGTAGTTTTCACTCCGAAGTCGCGCACATGTTATACACAAAGTGTCAACAAAACAATTTCAGAAAATGCACTGCTGCACACTTTTGCTGCCCACTTTAAACGGTTCAGAAAATGCATTGCACACTTTAAATAAACAAACGTGGTTTTCACTCCGAAGTCGCGCACATGTTATACACAAAACGTCAACAAAACAATTTACGTACGAAGGTTCAGAAAATGCACTGCTGCACACTTTAAATGGTTTAAGTTGCAAAACCATATTTGTCTGAGCTGCTTCAACCTTCCTGCCCTCCCCGTTCTCAGATCAGCTGAGCAGTTGCTGCTGACAGTCCTCAAAACTTTTTAAATCTTATTTAAAAACACACATTTATTCCTTGGCTTTTAACACGTGATCTTATCTTTTATGGCATGTTAACACACCTGCAGTAAGACTGGTATATGTATTTATTTTTGTATGCTTTTTATAGTTTTTAATTAACTTGTCTTTTATGTTATTGTACAGCACTTTGGTTGACCCTGTGGTTTTTAAAATGTGCTTTATAAATAAAGTTGATTTAAAACATCACACTGTGATCTTTGAAACTGCCAGAGTTTCCCTGGTAAAGTTGCTGCTGGGTGGTAGATGGTAGATGGATGGTCTGTGAATTCTTTAACTTTAAACTGTCCAAAGGACTTTGGCCACTTTTAATTTTTGACTTTTTTTGTATGACTTCATCCTAGAACCAAATAATTTATAACGTAATAACAGTTGAGCAGATTCTAATAATCTTTATCTTATGATTCTTTAAAGGTCAAATGCAAATGGAAAGTTCTCTTAACTTCCAGTATGGATTTAAACACAATACACACTTCACATTATAAAATAAGTTTAGGAAATTGAATGTTCGAGGACACCACTTAAGAAAATATAACGTTTAATAGGAAAAGTTTGAAGTGACAAACAGAAGTAACAAATTTCCATCTGGTGTCTCACGTCTTCCTCCAGAAGATGACACAGGTTGTTGAATTCTGGTGATTTTCTTCTGTTGACTGTAAAAGAAAAATGTGATTAATTTAGTCCAGAAACTGTTTTTTTTTTTAAACAACACAGTGTGATCACAACATGTTCATATACTAAATGTATCCTGTTGGAGTTATTTGAAATAAAATTCAATGTGTTATAGACATAAATGTGTCAAGCTACCTCCATTAATTTTCTCCCTTGTACTTTGTATCACATATTATCAATTCTATCAAAAACCACATAGCTGATATTTTTCAAAAAAATATAGTGTGATCACAACATGTTCATATACTAAATGTATCCTGTTGGAGTTATTTGAAATAAAATTCGAATTTTTATAATTTATTTTCGTTGTGCAAGCACAGGTTTGGAAGAAGTCAAAGCGAAACTACTTTAAATGCAGCAGATTTGACCACTACGTGACAATATTAAAGCGTGGTTGAGCTCAGGAGCCCTCGTACTATAAAGTCAGCTATGAAATATATTTTATATCTGTTCATTGAGCTACATTTAAAGACATAAAGCCGCCCGCGCGCCGCGTGTTGCTCGTGGCGAACCTACTTTTTAAAATCCTGCAGTTTTGAGCAGTACGTGATTTTATTAAGGACACGTTCAGCTGAAGACCCATCTTTGCTATAAATTTAAAAAATAATAATTGTTTTTACCGTGTTATTCATGTAAAAGTCCTGCCGTGATCACTTCCCTCGCTTCCGTGAAAACAGCTCGAGTCTCCTCCTCCCTCCTTCCGGAGCGGGTGAGCTCGCCTCGGTACACCTCTGAAACCAGCCCAAAAATCTCAGGAAATCTCGCGCGGCTCAGCACGGAATATCCGGTGGGAAAGGATGAAAGAGGGTCTCTGCGACGCACATATGACGTAACATCCGACCCGAGCCGACCGGTGGAAAAGGGGCATTAGGCTGCTACCCCCGCGACCCGACCCCGGATAAACGGAAGAAAATGGATGGATGGATGTGACATTAGTATTGATCCTCAGATCTGTAGCATTTTTAATAATAATAATTTGATTTATAAAGCCCTTTAAAACAACCACAGCTGCAAAAAAGTGGTGTACATATAAAATCATTTTAACTAATCAAAGCATATTTTACTCTTAAATAAATAATTTTTCACATATTTCATCATTGCTTCTTTCAAGAGCTCCATACCTGAAAATGCCTCATGAAAAACATCTGCCTGCTCAAAGCTGCCTCCGACATTCTTCTGCCTGTTGTGAGCCACCAGGGGGCTAGTTAGCATTGAAGCTACTGTATTGTGTTAGCTGATGAAGTGTGACTTGATCCACGTTGTGTTTTGATGTCGCACAGCCACTGAGAAGCTGATACACTTGTTTTTCAACACTGTGAAAGACCTTTTCCTCCGAGTCACTGTGCAAATGTGTTTTCTTATGTTTTTCTGCCATTTTCCCCTCTGGGAGGTAAAACTAGCATGTAGCTGCCCTGCTGCAGAAATGGGGAGGGATCTGATTCTGAACTTTGACCCCAGGCAAGATTGCTAAACTGTATACATAAAACTATTTCTTTTTGAAAGTTTTATTAATTATTTTCATTTCAAATATATACATCATTGCAAATGTTATTTCTTAAATTAAAAAAATATATGAATGACGATTTTATTTTACGTGGTGCGCCTTGATGAGTGCTATTTTTAGAACATGCCCCGTTGGCACCTCGTGGTCCCTGCGGACGACCAGGTGCCCGTTGGTGACCCCTGCTGTAGCATCACCTGGGGGGCCACGCCTCGTCCTCGTCTCCCTCAGGTGGTGGAAGATTGAGTGAACATCCTTCTGTGGGTTAAGCTTCTCTGACAGATGTTTTTAAAAATCTGCCAGCTTCAATGTGGTTTCCAGTTCTTTTTTAAACTCGTTCTGACAAATATATCCTTTTATTTTGAGCACCGCTCTTGAACTTCTATCACAACATGTAGACAGCTGTCAGTCAATCATTGAGGGGTACGCCTCCATTCTAGCAACACACATTCTGATTGATCAGCTCATGGCCAATGAGCCCATGTGGGTCACTTTTTATTTGGATCAGCACCACAAACATGCATCTGAAATGAATTAAGAAAACCTGACAAGTTACAAAACAATGTATTTCAGCTCATTATGTGACCTCAACACAAGTGACCCCCTCCAAATGCTGTAGGCACATGGACTTCAGCCCAGGTCAGCCCGTACATTAAAGCAGCCCAGGAAACAGTGACTTTCAAAAGCACACAGAACCACTGCTGGATCTGAATCACAGTTTTGCCAAGACCCAAGGCCAGGCACTACCCTACTTCTGACTGGTTAGTAGGTCTATCTAGTGTGGTTGGGAGTGTAAGCTGCACCTCTGTTAAATCCACAGAAATAATAATAATAATTAATAATTAATAATAATTAATTCAATTTATAACGCACTTTTCATTACTGAAAATCTCAAAGTGCTACACATAGCTATTGAATTCATTCATTCATTCATTCAACCTTTATTTATACAGGCTAGCCTCGTTGAGTCACAGGGACTCATTTACAAGAGGGACCTGTCTCACGTCAGAGCTCAGCACTCACAGCAACATACTGACTTTATTCACAGCAACACACCTGGACCTGGACCAGGACAAAAACCTGGACCAGATCCTGGACCTGAACCCAGCTGTGTGTCCTTTAAGAACAACATGTCAATGTTTCTTCCTCTTGATTTCAAACAAAGAGTTTCCTCCAACAACCAGTAAGTTTCTCTCAGAGTCCAGTCGAGGCTGGATGATATTAAAGATAATTGTTTTCTGTTGAACGACTTTGAGTTGATTTTTATTTCATTTCTCTGAGACTAAGTTGCTGCTTTCTGTCTGTAACTTGTTTCAAACTCTTGTTGAACAAAGAGAATAAAAGTCAAATCATGTGAGTTTTAAAGGATGCTGATTGTGTCGTGATGACAGAATCCAGCAGGAACCAGAACCAAACTGAGCCTTCAGCTCTGCTTTTTATTCTTCTCATGTTCACATGATCCATCACATGGATTTTAGATGAAATGATGAACATCAGCTGCAGCTGGAGCTCATCACCGTCTCCATGGTAACAGAAACTCTCAGCTGTCTCAGACTGACAGTTACAAACATCCAGGATCAAATCTCCAGTGGAAAAACCAAGACCCTCCTCTAAAACTCTGACTGACAGAGACAGAACCAGAACTCCCATCACAACCAGTTTCACTGTTAGTTTCCAGAACATCAGCAACAATCTGGACTTTTTACTGGTTTTACTAGTTTTTGGTATCAGTCCAGTCTCCTGTAACTGGTTTAAAGTCTGAATGGTTTCCAGCTGATTTCCACGTCTCCTTCATTCTGGGACAGAGTCCGAGCTAACAGATCTGGTCTGAACCCTCCTTGGTTCTGGTCTCTGAGTGGAGGTTCATGTTTTTCCAGCAGCTGACACAAAGAAAGGCTGCTGTGTTCATCTTGTTGTGTAGCTTCAGAGAACTTCCAGAAACAGAGAGTTCAGGCTGTGATTGTGAGTCCACCTTCTCCTCTCTCAGTCTCTAACAAACACAGAGGAGGCTGCAGCTCTCTGCTCTGCTGCTGCCAATAATCTGGATTACTCAACTACACACTCATCCACTTTAATCCAGTTCAAGAAGAACAACATGTCTGCTGCAGGAAGAGGAGGAGGACTGGAGAAGATGGACTGTAGAATTACAGATGTGGTGTCCTGCAGCTGGAAAGGATCATTTCAGGATCAATAAGTGAGAATAAATAATCCTGTCACTTTCATCCAGAATGTTCCAGGATCCAGACTCAGGATCTGACACCAATCACCATGACTCAATCATTAAATGTTACTTTTTAAACAGGATCCATCAGAGACTCACAGCTGGACCTGAACCCAGATGTGTGTCCTTAAAGAGCGACGTGTCAAATGATCATCTTATTGATTTTAAATCAGTCCAGCCTCCATCAGCAGAGAGGTGAGCTGTCTCTAAATGTTGTAAGTGTGTCAAATGGAACTGAGTCAGTCTGAAATGTTTTCATTCAACATGTGTTTCATGTGAGCTCAGCTCTTTTTCACACTTTTCTATGTTCACATGTGAAGCGGTGTGTGTTGGATGTTTTCTCCAAACTCAGCAGTCAAAGTGAAAGAATGGATGTTGTAGGAGGAGTTTCTGAGTGTCTGTAGGTCACCAGGTGGTCCAGCAGGTGTCACCTTTGACCTTTGCTTCAAACACAGTGTAGGTAGGAACTTCCACTCAGGTGGCAGGTGTTGCTGGATGGAGGAGGACAAATAGTTTCTGGATCCTGACTCCACATGGACCTTTAGCTGGTGTTTGTCTCTGTGTGGACAGACAGAAGTGGAGCTAATTCTTCATGATTCCTCCACAGAGTGGACCAGCAGAGCTCAGAGGTTCCCAGTGCTCAGTCTGCCCAGCAGCATCCAACACAGCTGGACTCCATATTAATGGTGCGTTCATGTACAACAAGTACTTTTCCATGTGTTGCGTTTACAGTCATCACCATGCAGCACTTTGTAGACCAGTGGACTTTCCAACATGTAGACCAGTGGACTGTCAGTCTGTCCAACACATAGACCAGTGGACTGTCAGTCTGTCCAACATGTAGACCAGTGGACTGTCAGTCTGTCCAACATGTAGACCAGTGGACTGTCAGTCTGTCCAACATGTAGACCAGTGGACTGTCAGTCTGTCCAACATGTAGACCAGTGGACTGTCAGTCTGTCCAACATGTAGACCAGTGGACTGTCAGTCTGTCCAACATGTAGACCAGTGGACTGTCAGTCTGTCCAACATGTAGACCAGTGGACTGTCAGTCTGTCCAACATGTAGACCAGTGGACTGTCAGTCTGTCCAACATGTAGACCAGTGGACTGTCAGTCTGTCCAACATGTAGACCAGTGGACTGTCAGTCTGTCCAACATGTAGACCAGTGGACTGTCAGTCTGTCCAACATGTAGACCAGTGGACTGTCAGTCTGTCCAACATGTAGACCAGTGGACTGTCAGTCTGTCCAACATGTAGACCAGTGGACTGTCAGTCTGTCCAACATGTAGACCAGTGGACTGTCAGTCTGTCCAACATGTAGACCAGTGGACTGTCAGTCTGTCCAACATGTAGACCAGTGGACTGTCAGTCTGTCCAACATGTAGACCAGTGGACTGTCAGTCTGTCCAACATGTAGACCAGTGGACTGTCAGTCTGTCCAACATGTAGACCAGTGGACTGTCAGTCTGTCCAACATGTAGACCAGTGGACTGTCAGTCTGTCCAACATGTAGACCAGTGGACTGTCAGTCTGTCCAACATGTAGACCAGTGGACTGTCAGTCTGTCCAACATGTAGACCAGTGGACTGTCAGTCTGTCCAACATGTAGACCAGTGGACTGTCAGTCTGTCCAACATGTAGACCAGTGGACTGTCAGTCTGTCCAACATGTAGACCAGTGGACTGTCAGTCTGTCCAACATGTAGACCAGTGGACTGTCAGTCTGTCCAACATGTAGACCAGTGGACTGTCAGTCTGTCCAACATGTAGACCAGTGGACTGTCAGTCTGTCCAACATGTAGACCAGTGGACTGTCAGTCTGTCCAACATGTAGACCAGTGGACTGTCAGTCTGTCCAACATGTAGACCAGTGGACTGTCAGTCTGTCCAACATGTAGACCAGTGGACTGTCAGTCTGTCCAACATGTAGACCAGTGGACTGTCAGTCTGTCCAACATGTAGACCAGTGGACTGTCAGTCTGTCCAACATGTAGACCAGTGGACTGTCAGTCTGTCCAACATGGATCTGATGTTTGGCTCCATGATTTCAGTCTGATGTGTCATTCAGATATTTTTCTGTTCCAGTTGTTGGAGGACATTATGGTCACTTTTGTGAAGATTGAGCTGAAGAAGATCCAGAAGGTTCTGAGTCCAGATTACCCAGAATTCTTATAGAGTCAGAGGGAGGATGATTGGTGTTGGAGGGTGAGGATGAAGAGCAGAGGAGGAGCAGAGAGGCATTGATGAAGATCACAGTTTACTTCCTGAGGAGGATGAAGCAGGAGGAGCTGGCTGACCGTCTGCAGAGCAGTAAGAGGATTTCTATAAACATTTAACTTTTGAGATTTCATTGTTGAGATGAATTTATTCTTTAATTAATAAATGTTTTGTTTTTTCATTCAGGACAAGTTGCAGTTTGTCAACGTAACCTTAAATGTTGTGTGAAGAAGAGGTTCCAGTGTGTGTTTGAGGGGATTGCTAAAGCAGGAAACCCAACCCTTCTGAATGAGATCTACACAGAGCTCTACATCACAGAGGGAGGGACTGGAGAGGTCAATGATGAACATGAGGTCAGACAGATTGAAACAGCATCCAGGAAACCACACACACCAGAAACAACCATCAGACAAGAAGACATCTTTCAACTCCCACCTGGAAGACATGAACCAGTCAGAACAGTGATGACAAAGGGAGTGGCTGGCATTGGGAAAACAGTCTTAACACAGAAGTTCACTCTGGACTGGGCTGAAGACAAAGCCAACCAGGACATCCACTTCATGTTTCCATTCACTTTCAGAGAGCTGAACGTGCTGAAAGAGAAGAAGTTCAGCTTGGTGGAACTTGTTCATCACTTCTTTACTGAAACCAAAGAAATGTGCAGCTTTGAAGACTTCCAGCTTGTGTTCATCTTTGATGGTCTGGATGAGTGTCGACTTCCTCTGGACTTCCACAACAATCACATCCTGACTGATGTTACAGAGTCCACCTCAGTGGATGTGCTGCTGACAAACCTCATCAGGGGGATCCCTCTGCTCGCCTCTGGATAACCACACGACCTGCAGCAGCCAATCAGATCCCTGCTGAGTGTGTTGGCATGGTGACAGAGGTCAGAGGCTTCACTGACCCACAGAAGGAGGAGTACTTCAGGAAGAGGTTCAGAGATGAGGAGCAGGCCAGCAGGATCATCTCCCACATCAAGACATCACGAAGCCTCCACATCATGTGTCACATCCCAGTCTTCTGCTGGATCACTGCTACAGTTCTGGAGGACGTGTTGAAAACCAGAGAGGGAGGAGAGCTGCCCAACACCCTGACTGAGATGTACATCCACTTCCTGCTGGTTCACACCAAAGTCAAGAAGGTCAAGTATGATGGAGGAGCTGAGACAGATCCACCCTGGAGTCCAGAGAGCAGGAAGATGATTGAGTCTCTGGGAAAAGTGGCTTTTGAGCAGCTGCAGAAAGGAAACCTGATCTTCTATGAATCAGACCTGACAGAGTGTGGCATCGATATCAGAGCAGCCTCAGTGTACTCAGGAGTGTTCACACAGATCTTTAAAGAGGAGAGAGGACTGTACCAGGACAAGGTGTTCTGCTTCATCCATCTGAGTGTTCAGGAGTTTCTGGCTGCTCTTCATGTCCATCTGACCTTCATCAAGTCTGGACTCAATCTGATGGAAGAAAAACAACAAACAGTTTATTTGTGGTCCAAGCTTTTTAAAAATACAAAACTAAATGATCTCCATCATTTTGCTGTGAACAAAGCCTTACAGAGTCCAAATGGACACCTGGACTTGTTCCTCCGGTTCCTCCTGGGTCTTTCACTGCAGACCAATCAGACTCTCCTACGAGGCCTGCTGACACAGACAGGAAGTAGCTCACAGACCAATCAGAAAACAGTCCAGTACATCAAGAATCTGATCAGTGAGAATCTGTCTGCAGAGAAAAGCATCAATCTGTTCCACTGTCTGAATGAACTGAATGATGGTTCTCTAGTGGAGGAGATCCAACAGTCTCTGAGTTCAGGAAGTCTCTCCACAGATGAACTGTCTCCTGCTCACTGGTCAGCTCTGGTCTTCATCTTACTGTCATCTGGAAAAGATCTGGATGTGTTTGACCTGAAGAAATATTCTGCTAAAAAGGAACATCTTGTGAAGCTGCTGCCAGTTCTCAAAGCCTCCAACAAAGCTCTGTAAGTACAGACACAGTGAGAAGTTTCTAAATAAATAAGTTAAATGAAACACAGACAGTAAGGTAACGTCATGCAGTGTAAAACATTAAAAATTGTTTTTGCAAACATCAAGAGTTTTAGATTTGGGTTTACTCTGTTTCCTCCGGTTTTCTCCCACAGAACAACAACATTCATGTTTGCTGGTGAAGATTCTCAGTCGTCCAGGACATGATGAAATCAAAACATTCATGTTTGCTTCATTGGTGACTCTAAACTGTCCCTAGGTGTGAGTGAGAGAGTGAATGGTTACCTCATTTGTCTCCAAGTGACCTTGTGATGAGCTGGAGACCTGTCCAGGATGTCCCTTGTCTTTCAAACCTCTATCTTCTGGAGATAGGCAACAGCTCCCTGAAAGCCAGAAAGGAGAAGCAGCTAAAGAAACTGGATGTGTAGATGATATTTCTACATGAAGATCTTTCAAGAAGGAACTTCAGGAAAACATGGAAATTTTATTTATTTATTACTTTTTTTGAATCATATTGACCCTGGTTGGCCATTGACCAGAAGAAGGTTTTTATATTTGTAGTTAGTTAGAAGCAGACCTTGAGCTGCTTTGGTCTTTGATTAAGTTTCACAGCAGAATGCTCCTGCAGATGTTCAGTTGGAGCTGACTGACATTCAGTGTGACTCTGTTCTCAAGCAGAAGTTCACCACGTCCACACTGGACAGCTTCTACAGCTCACTGAAGGAAACACAGTTTACACACATGTTCAGGCACAGACAGGAGGTGTTTGTTTTATTTGGCTCCACTTACATCTGAACAAACCTCTCTGTGAAATGACCTTTACCATCTGTGGAACCAGAAGCTAACTTCAGGTGGTCCTCTGGTGTGACCAAGTTTTTCTGAAGTCATGTCATCTCTTTTGAAACAGATTCCTTTTATTGTTTCAGGAAAATTATGTATTTGCTTCATGTTTGCTAATTACAGTCACTGTATGTCTCTGAAAAATCTTTTCTCCAACATTGATACAGTTACTTTATTTTACTAATTAAGTTTTGACCTTCACATAGCAATAGGCAGCAGTAAGAGCACCAATTGACAAAGTTACTCACTGACAAAA
>JBBPBX010073182.1:4034-17891 GCA_038048925.1 Garcialebias charrua | reverse complement strand
ATCACCTTTATTTTACTAGGTAGAGCCCGTTGAGATCGAGATCTCTTTTACAAGGGTGACCTGGTCAAGTGGTCAGCAGCACACGTCACATGGTAATTGACAATAAGCATTTGCATTTACCAAAAAAGAAAATAAAGAAAACTACAATCACAATAATAGATGTTGACAGTTCAAAACCAACAGGATAGGACAAATTTCTATATACATTATATACATAACAAGCAGACAGACATCGGTTGAGTAGATAAAGTTAAAAATCAACAATGACATGTATATTGGATAAGTACCGGTATAGTGTTTAGAAACATCTGCAATGGTCAAGTTTCTTGATGACATTATCTAATACGGTTGACATGAAGGATCTAGGAGAGATGAATGTTGATAGTTTCAGATGTTTCTGTAAGTGGTTCCAGGCTGAGGGGACGGCGAAGCTGAACGCTCTTTTTCCTAGTTCAGTTCTGACCGGAGGAACTGACAGGAGGACTAAATCGTTAGAGCGCAGGGAGTAATGACTGTGTGATGTTTGTATTAAGGAGGTGAGGTATGACGGGACTAGGTTTAGGAGGGTCTTGTAGATGAAGGATATCCAGTGAGTGTATCTGCGAGTGCTGAGAGATGACCAGCCAGATTTGACGTAAAGCTCACAGTGATGAGTGCGATAACTGGAGTCAGTAATGAACCGAAGGGCACCGTGGTAAATGGAGTCTAAGGACTGTAGGTATTTTGATGCAGCACTCATGTACAGCACGTCACCATAATCTAATATCGGCATGAATGTTGCAGCTACTAATGTTCTCCTGGCTTTGCATGAGAAGCAGGATTTGTTTCTGAAGAAGAAACCTAGCTTCAGTTTGAGTTTAGTGGCCATTTTGGAGATATGGGTTTTAAATGACAGTTCATTGTCAATGTTAAAACCTATATTTGTAGGTGGAGACCATTTCTATTTGTTTTCCCTCTTGGGTTCTAATTTGAGGTGGGTTCTCTGGTTGCTGCTTTCTGTTGGATAAAACCATTATCTTGCTTTTGTCAGCATTTAGGACCAGTCTAAGTTTTTGCAGACATGACTAGATGGATAATATTAAAAGTGTCCTGAAGAGAGGTGAAAGCTTGACTGAGGGAGAATGAACAGCAATAGATGATGGTGTCATCTGCGTAATAATGGTGGGAGGCATTTGACAGATCAATGCAAAAATCGTTGATGTATAGGGAGAAAAGAATGGGACCCAAGACAGAACCCTGTGGCACCCCTTTCACAACATCTAAGTGTTTGGGTAAGTTCAGACATTTTGAATAAGAGACTAACGTAGTTCTGCTTCAGCTCTAAGAAATCTACCCTACACTTAGAATAGAGAAGTTTAAAAAAATTCAATCAATCACCTTTATTTTACCAGGTAGAGCCCGTTGAGATCGAGATCTCTTTTACAAGAATCGATTAAATTTACAGTAAATGCTTTCTTTGTTTTAGGTTTCTCTTCTGGGCTCTATGTGGCAGTACTCCAACAGTTGATCCGGTCACAACAGGATGGTTTTAGTCACTTCCTTGATAAAACAATGTTTTGTGTTTAGGTAAGTTCAGACATTTTGAATAAGAGACAAACGTAGTTCTGCTTCAGCTCTAAGAAATCTACCCTACACTTAGAATAGAGAAGTTTTAAAAAAATTCAGCTTTCCTCTTTGAAATGTTGAAACAAACACTTGTATTTAAACACTTCCAAGCCCATTTTTTTGGTTTGTTAACGATTGCGATGCTTCAAATCCACACAGTTTTGTATCTGTCACTCAGAGTTGCTGTAAATGTGCCCTTCCACACACGTTGATTTGTTTCCTGTATGTGCCTCGGCACTTGCTCTGCTGGGTTGATCAGGGAACGAGGAGCATTTTAGAGTAACTCTAGAAGTGGTCAAATTAAAACAGTGGTAGAGTCTAACGTCTGTCGCTGTGTTTGAGGTACGATAGTCACTTTTAAACAGGAATAATAATGAAATGACTACAAACTGGGGTTCTATTCAACCTGTGGCCTGCTCGGATTTGATCACAAGGGGAATACTTTCAATGTGTGTTCACTCCGCCCTGACTGATCTGATGGCAGTTACCTGCTTCACATGCAAATAAACATGGAGCCACGTTACACAACAAGCTGTGCACTGAGCAGGACTTCAGCAGCTCATTTGTTTCTGTAAACTCACAAATACCCGAACGTCACAATTATGACATTAACACAATTCAGCGGTATCTTTGTGTTTGCACAACATTTGTTTAATTATTGATTGATTGATTTGATTTGATTTATTTGACAGGGACAGACACACATCGACATAGACAAACTGAGTAAAACAGCTGTCCCATGTTTGCATAATAGTGCAATAGCAACAGCTAATTCGCAGCACTTGTCCATAGATGGGCTTTTAAGAAGGAAAAAAAAACATGAATAATAATAAATAAATAAAAAGAATAAACAAATAAAATAAAAAATAAAAAATTCTAAAAATTGAAGTGGTAGTCCTTAAAAATAGCACAACATAAGGGATACAAAACAGAGAAATGTAATGTGTCAAAAATGGGTACATTTCTGTTTTTGACATAACCAGAGTTTTGTTTGCTTTTTAAACATATTGAAACTGGTTGTGGATTTTATAATAGCAAGAAGAGAGTTCCAAACTGTAGATCCTCTCACCGACAGAGAACCTTGTGCAAAAGTGGTTCTTCTGAAGGGGACCTTACAATTTCCATGCAAAGCCGCTCTGGTAGATCTGCTATTGCCGTGCAGTCTCTGTATGCAATCACTTAATGGTGTAGGTGCAAGTCCATTTAAACACTTAAAAATAAATTTTAAAACATTATAATTTATAAAATTTGTAAAATCCAGAATGTTATATTTGCTCAAAATAGGACAATGATGGAATCTAGTTGGCTTTTGATATAAAACCTTTAAGGCCCGATTATAGAGACTAGCTAAAGGTTTGAGTGTAGAACAAGTGGTCTGGGACGAAACAGTAGATCCATAGGAGAAATGTGAGAGGATCAGTAAGTTTAAAAACATCTCTGCACAGTGAGGTGTCAAACAATGTCTAATAATTTTAAAACAGTTTATATTAGATCTAACAGTTTTGCAGATTTTATCAACATGGCTCTTAAAATTTAACTGGGCATCCAGAATAATTCCTAAATATTTTTCTTGTGGTACTTGCTCAATGGAGTCACCATTGATTTGATAATAATAATAATAATAATAATAATAATAATAATAATAAATAATAATAATAATAATAATAATAATAATAATAATAATAATAATGAATTCAATTTATAACGCACTTTTCATTAATGAAAATCTCAAAGTGCTATTTGGATGTTTAAGGATTGTGATGACGTTGTCTTAATTCAAAAGCAAATACACTTTGTTTTCTTTGTATTTAGAGTTAAGCAAGAGTCCTTTAGCCATGATGATATCCTCTGCAGGCTGTTTTGTAGTTTTTCACTGACTGCAATAATGTTTTTGTCCGATGTGTAAATAACGGTGTCATCAGCAAACATTTGCAAATTGACTTCAGGACAAACTTCAGGTAGACTGTTGACATACTACTAATACTATGGAGTCTAACAGATGAGAAAAGTAAAATACTCTAAAATGTTTGTGATTTTACGACAGCCCTTACTGACATATGAGAAGGCTTAGCTGTTTTCAACATAATTTTCTTGTGCAAAACAAAAGTATAAGCAGGTGAATCTATTTATTAACAAGAATTCCAACAAGTATCTGATTGAGAGGTGTATGTATGAAACTGGGAAAGATGGGGAAACTGAAAGTTATGCACCATAACTCATGTTCCCTGAAGGAAGGGAACGAGGTGCAACATAAATGCTATGGGAAATTGCGCTCCGCGCGATTACCTGAAGGAATACAATCACGCCTTTACGGCAGGGGCGTCAGCGTCACGCCAGAGACCCCGCCCTCTGGGTATTTAAGGTGCTGACGCCCATCCTACTTCCTCCAAAATGCACTTCACCGAGCTTTCAGCATTGAAAAGGGCCAGGTATGTTGCACCTCGTTCCCTTCCTTCAGGGAACATGAGTTATGGTGCATAACTTTCAGTTCCCTTATCAGTCAGTCACTCGGTGCAACATAAATGCTATGGGAACGTAATTCATTCACGCCCTTGAAATGCTCAGTAAAATGCATCCTAGTGTGAACGTCCGCCTTTATTCAATAGGCATCTCAAGGCCGCTTTCTACTGTGTGTTGGAAAGGACAGCCTGAGTAACATCACACGCAGTAACGTCCAAACTGTAATGCTTTGCAAACGTATTTGTTGAGCTCCAGTTTGCAGCCGCACAGATGTCTGCAACTGGTACACCCTTGAACAATGACCACGAGGTGGCCAAGCCCCGAGTGGAGTGAACACGCACTCCAGAGGGTACCTTTTGACCTTTGCTACTGTACGCCCTTTTTATGGCCTCAGTCACCCAGTGTGAGAGGCGCTGCTTTGATAGGGCCCTACCAGTAGCTGGGGCCACAAAGCACACACAACGGTTTGTTTTCCTCCATTCAGCTGTTCTCTGCATGTAAGCGCTTAAAGCCCTCACGGGGCAGAGTGCCTTCAGCCTTTTCTGTTCCTGAGTGAGGACAGAAGCAGGAAGAAAAGAAGAGAGATCAAAGTCCAGACTTCTGGGGTTCAGAGTCAAGGCCTTAGGGATATACGCAGGATTAACCCTTAGGGTGACCTTTGACCCGTCAGGGGCAAACCTGGTACACATTGGGTGCAAGGACAGAGCATGGAGGTCACCCACACATTTCACCGAACACAGGGCCAATAGCAGAGCGGTCTTATAAGATAATAGATCTATCTTCATGTCGCTCAGTGGTTCGAATGGGGGATCACAGAGAGCCCCCAAGACCAGACTAAGATCCATCCAGGGGTCAAGATCCTGCTGGGGGGGTCTCTTCCTTAGCACGCCCTTCATAAATCCTATTATGAGCGGGTGCGCGCCAGGCGTCCTGCTCCCCCAGCCCTCGTGACAAGCTGAAATAGTTGATAAAAACACCTTAATGGTTGAGAAAGAATGATCTTTCTCCAGCAGGTCTTGAAGAAAGGTGAGGAGCTGAACCAAGTCACATGAATAAGAAATAATATTTCTTTCCATGCATCAAGCTTCAAAAATACGCCATTTCCGGGCGTAGAGAGACTGTGTTGACACAGCTCGGGTGTTTTGAATGGTATTTACCAAGTTCTTAGGCAGGCCTGAAGCCACCAGTTTGTTCCTCTTAGACACCAAGCTGAAATTTGCCACAGTTCTCAGCATAAGCGGCGAGGCTGTTCTTTCTGGTGACATGGCGGGTCCCTGAGGAGCAAGTGGCGGAACTAGCTCCTCCTCGAGGGTCCTGATTTCTGTGGCCCCTTGAGGGCCAACCAAGTTAGGGAGAGGGCCCTCTTGCAGATGTACCTCCATACCTCTCTGACCAAGAGTGTTGGGAGGTAGAAGCAATCTGCTGTCATCATTAGGCAAAAGCGGAACAGAATGCCTGTTTTTCCTCTTTTTGTGGGGAGTCATGGTCCAGAGGGGGTGCAAGTTCTGTATACAAGCAGACCTTCTGACTCCAGCCTGTTTCATGGTTGGGTCTGGTTCACTGGCTTCGGCCTCATCAGTGCCCTGGGGCCTGATGAACCTCCGGGGGGCTGTGTTTCACCTGATGGGGGGTGTCGTTTAAGAGCAGAACTGATTCAGTACAGCGAGCGTGGTCACATGCTGCAGGATCATTGCTTGAGCAGGGCATGTCGCCCACTGAGGATAAGGGGACAGTTTCAGCATGCGGATGTGAAGCTGTCCGAGGTAGTCCTCCGTGTTGAGCAGTTTTTTGTTTGGCTGGTGACAGAAAGTCCAGTCCTCTTCGATTAAAGGGAAGAGGAATCTGATTTAGCCCTGGTGCCATTTCTGCTCTGCATTGAGTGTTTACACATACTGCAATGTCATCACCACTTCCTTTGTGAACGTGTGACACTGGTTTTGGCCTGTGGGCTTCTGTCGTGACCCCTCCCGTCACTTACTGGAATCCATTGAATAGGAGCTGGTGGCCAGGAAGGTGGGTTGCCAGGTTCTGTCGGCGCGCCCCCCTGGAGCGCGGACGTGTCACAGGTTTGTTTGATTTGTATATTGCCGGCCCCATGGTTTACAACGGGTCAGGAAACTGGAACACGTGACCCCCTCTCACCTGTCTCTGTGAGGACTGGTGGGCCTGTTTGCAGGCGCCTCTGGCTAGGGATGGGAATTGATAAGAAATTATCAATATCAATGCCGTTATCGATGTCCTTTATCGATTCAATTCCTTATCAATTCTGTTATCAATTCTCATTTGGGTAAAAATATATAGTAAACTATTTGTGTTCATAAAGAATTTAATATTTCACCAAAACCAAACCAAAAACCAAAAATATGTAGTATGCCTAACAAATAAAACTTCATCAACAAAAAAACAAACTAGCAATTTTTGTTAAGAAATATTATGGGTTCATAAAGAATTTAATGATCTTTCACCAAAACCAAAAATATATGTAGTATTCCTATTTGATGAAGTTTTATTTTTATTGTTTATTAGGAATTTCCTAATAAACAATAAAACTTAATCAAAACAAAACTCTGATAAAAATATTTAAAATGCATTCTTACTGAGTTGTTGCTTCTCTTTGAGGACCACTTTTGCCATGTGAGACCTCTTCATCCACACGACCACCGAACAAATTCTTGCTGCCCAGTTGGAAACTGAACTGCTCTTGTACAGCTTCTCCCTGCTTCCATGAAAGGAGAAGCTAACGTTGGTGTGCTAGCAGCACCACTCGTGCTAACACTACTAGCCTCTGACCCAGCCAGACTCCGGCAATCCTCGTCAACTAAATGTTATTACAGGAGAGGGAGATTATTTATAAAATACAGTGGAAGCAGTATAGCTAAAAGGTAACAAGTGAAAGAATTTGACGTTACCTGCTGTAACATTTACAACGGAGGTGGACGCTTTCTCTCCACTTCCTTCTCCTCCAAGCAGCGTGTTAAAAACGGTACATTTCTTCAAAATCAGCGCATGCCGAGTGGCCAAATGCTTCTGCATGTTCGACGTATTTCCTCCCTTTATCGTAATGGACGCGTTGCATGCGTTACAAGTAGCCCTGGTCTCATCTTTTTTCGTGAAATGAAGCCAAACGCTTGAGCGCTTCCTCCGCGACGCCATTTTGAACATAGATATCATATATAGACACCACCACCACTCGTCTCGGGCGCGGCGCATGTCTGTGATGTCAGCGCTTGAATACGTCACCACCATGAGTCTGTAGAACCGGTAAGCTGAATCGTTAAGACATGAATCCTACAATTCCATGGAATTGGACTATTAAGAACCGGTTCTCTAACAGAACCGGTTCTCGGTTCCCATCCCTACCTCTGGCACTGTCTGCCGAGACCCGAGGCACCCAACTGGGGCTCATTGATTAGGCTAACACCCTGTGAGCCGTGAGGGAGGGAGGAATGATGGCCTCCGCCCTTTATATCGGCTGGAAGAGCAGAGGGGACTATGCTGCTGATATTACTGTGTTTTGTTGTTGTTGTTTTGTTTTTGTTTTTTTTTTTGAGTCAAGAAAACAGAGAGGGTTTTTTTTTAGCTTTATTCGTGCTTATGTGTAATGACATATTGGCCTTTATGTCACTCACAGCAGAAAAGACATGATTCGTGCGTAAAACAAAGTCACCAGCTTTTTGTACCATGTTACAAACAAAGTCTGGATGTGAAAAGTTCATTTCCCATACCACGTGGTCGGGTGATCCTGTAAAGTCAAGAAGAGGGCCTGGTTCGTCAGGCCCGCTTTTGTCTGACGTCCCGGTTTGCCGGGGAGGCCCTGTGTCGGACCGCCTGGCGGGGAACACATTTGTTCTTACTCCAGGCGTGTTCGGCCCGAGGTGGGTCCGGCGGTGGTCTCCGCCGTTGCTCGGCCTCGTATGCCGGCCGCTTTTGCGGTGGGACACGTGTGGTTGAGTGGTGTTGAGGCTGCGGGGCTCTGCTCCCAGCTGACTCCCTGGGAGGGGGGGAGGGGCTCTTCTAGGGATGCCTACCCATATGCCCCTTTTCCACCGGTCGGCTCGGGTCGGATGTTACGTCATATGTGCGTCGCAGAGACCCCCTTTCATCCTTTTCCACCGGATATTTCGAGCGGAGCCGCGCGAGATTTCCTGAGATTTTCGGGCTGGTTTCAGAGGGGTACTGAGGCGAGCTCACCCGCACCGGAAGTAGGAAGGAGGAGACGAGAGCTGTTTTTACGGAAGCGAGGGACGCGATCACTGCAGGACTTTTACATGATAAACACGGTAAAAACAATTATTATTTTTTAAATTTATAGCAAAGATGGGTCTTCAGCTGAACGTGTCCTTAATAAAATCACGTACTGCTCAAAACTGCAGGATTTTAAAAAAATAGGTTCGCCACGAGCAACACGCGGCGCGCGGGCGGCTTTATGTCTTTAAATGTAGCTCAATGAACAGATATAAAATATATTTCATAGCTGACTTTAATAGTACGAGGGCTCCTGAGCTTAACCACGCTTTAATATTGTCACGTATGGTCAAATGTGCTGCATTTAAAGTAGTTTCGCTTTGACTTTTTCCAAAACCTGTGTTTGCACAACGAAAATAAATTATAAAAATTCGAATTTTATTTCAAATAACTCCAACAGGATACATTTCGTATATGAACATGTTGTGATCACACTAGATTTTTTTGAAAAATATCAGCTTTGTGGTTTTTGATAGAATTGATAATATGTGATACAAAGTAGAAAATAATGGACGTAGGTTGACACATTTATGTCTATAAAACATTGAATTTTATTTCAAATAACTCCAACAGGATACATTTCGTATATGAACATGTTGTGATCACACTAGATTTTTTTGAAAAATATCAGCTATGTGGTTTTTGATAGAATTGATAATATGTGATACAAAGTCTTTATTGTGTTCTTCTTCTAGTGGTGGCTAGTACTGTAGTAAATAGCTTGAGGAACACTACTGCCACCATGTGGTAAGACGAGTAGGATTCTGGACCCCGCCCACAGAAGGGGTACAAAAAAGCTGTGGAAACAGAACATAGATGTGACCCGACCCGAACTGAGCCGACCTGAGCCGATCCAACCCGAGCCGAGCCGAGCGGTGGAAAAGAGGCTATAGAGCCTCAGCCTGTTTGCGCCTCTGGTCCAGCCTGGTCTGAATTCGATCCAGAGCTTTTCTGAATAATCCCATCGGTTCTATCGAGTGGTGTAGAAAAGAAATTCTTTGTCCCTCTGGGAGGTCAGATAGGGTCATCCACAGATGGTGTTGTACGATGACCACCTCAGCCATGCCTCTGCCTTGTGCAATAGCTGCTGTCCCCATCATGCGGAGCACAAAGTCTGTTGCCCTGCGGGCTTCTTCCAGCACGTCGGTAGCGTACGCGTTCATTGCACGCGCCGCGAGGCCCTGAGCCCTGTAACATTTCTCGAGCAGAGAAGCCGAGGCTCGACAGGCTTTGCTAGGCAGAGTTGGTTTCGTCCCGGATGACCTGGGAGCCAGGTGAGACGCCAGCGTGTCCTCCATTTGTGACACATTGGCTATACCCGCTGCATCCATCCCATCCACATCGAGGAACTGCGAGAGTGGCAGCAGCATGGGAGCCCTGGGCTGAGTCCAGGTGCGAGTCAGCTCTGTGAGGAAATCCAGAAAGATGGGCATTCTTTGCCTTGTGGCGGACTGCTGTTTTGAGTAAAAATAATTTCCTGCCAACCTCGTGACTTGTTGACGAGGTGGAGGTTCTGGCCACGGGATCTGCAGCGCATCCGTTGCACAGTCTGCGACACAAGTTGAACAGAGCAGGGATCGAAAAGTCAGTCACCGGGAGCACAGGCGCCGGGGTGCGAGAGAGGTCTCCCCCCTGTTCGTCGTACTCAATGTCGGCGTCATCCACAGAAAATTCACCTGAGGCTGATATCGAGATCTCGTCCTCGTTCATCAAGCCTCGAGTGTCGAAGTCGACTGTTAAGTCCCCGATGGAAGCTAGCGCATCTGGGATGTCGCCCCATTCGCCTTGGGTGTTGTCCTCCAGAGCCATGCTCTCGAGCTCCGGCGTGGGAGTGAGAGGCTCAGTAGTGTCCGGGTCTGTTGGCACCGTAGCAACGCCCATGGCTTTGGCGACGAAGTCCGCCCGGTGCCTCCTCACTGCCTCCAGCATCTGGCTGCAGTGTGGGCAAGAGTTGGGCGCGTCCAGCGCCATCTTCACATGCAGCATCCCCAGGCAGACGGGGTGTCTGTTTTTATGATATTTCAAATCAACCCAAATGTTTAATGTTTTATCATATTTTCAATCATTTGTCAAGTTCGTGAAGGATAGGCACGCAATTGTTTAGGAAAAACTCACACCACAGACTTAATTAAAAATAATGATCTGTCATTTATTAAAGGACCAGCTTTTTACAGTGGGTATCTAGCTATTTGAAAGATAGGAGACAGTTTGTACAAATCAATTATGTAAGATCTGACCTATGTAATAACACATGTGGAGTTCCTCAAGGCTCTGTACTTGGACCAAAGCTATTTATTTTATATGTGAATGACTTGGTAAATGCGTCAGACTTCTTAAATGTGTACTTTTTGCTGATGATACCACATTTTTTTGTTTAGGTGAAGATATAGAACAAATGTTGGAATTGATAAAGACAGAATTTGTCAAAATACAAACTTGGTTTAAAATCAATAAATTATCATTAAATCTAGAAAAAACTAATTACATGATATACAGTAGCCTGGCCCTCGCCTTCCTGCACAGCTCCGCTCAATTCTCATTTCCCTTCACTGCACAGTCTGGGACTTCTCCCATTAACAACCATTTCTCCGGTAGATTTTTGTTCGGACCAATCAGAGAACAGAAGGGACGGAGTTTTGGACCCTAACCCACGCCCCCACCTGTCCCAGCGCGCAGAGCCCTATAAAAGGGCTCTGCCAGCGCGCAGTCAGCGAGCAGCGGCATGTTCTCATTCAAAGCGATGCAGGACTGTTTTATATGTGACACAAATTTATTAATTTCCCCTTCTTAATCCCTTATCTGGAGTTTTCTTTTGTTTTTTTTTGGCCAAAAGTCAAGTGATCGCTCGCTCCCTCCTCCTTCTCTCCCTCCGCTGAAATGAACAAGGAAATGGCTGAGGTTGTCACGAGAATTAAACTTGGGTTTTACGTTGCTGACCGAGTCCCATCAGATTTTCTGGTCTTTTGGTGAGCTGGACCAGCGATCCATGGTTTTTATTTTATTTTATTAAAATGTTTTATTAACATATAAACACAGAATTTGCGCAGCGAGAGAAAAGCTGCAGGAGGCGGAGCAGTTGTCAGTCAAGTTCACCAGAGCACGGGGGGTGGCTCTGAGGGGAGGGAGCAGAATGCTTTCCCTGTTCAAAATATCCAATGGTTTTGTTCCTCAGCAGAGGCCAACGCCTCCAGCAAGAATCGTTTCTCTATGGAAAAAGTCCAGACCCTTGTCTGAAGCGAAGTGAAGGCAGGGTCTGGTTTTAACCAGGCTAGATATACAGTAATAAAAAGAAAACTGTTGATGTTCCATTCAAAATTGAGGGTGTTGAGATTTGTAGAGTGAATGAGGTGAAGTTTTTGGGTGTTATTATTGATGACAAACTGACATGGAAACAACACATAAATTCTGTAAGAATAAAAATAGCTAAATCGATTGCAGTACTGTACAAAGTCAGAGACTTATTAAATGATAAAGCTCTGTATTTGTTGTATAACACAATCATTGTTCCACACTTAATCTATTGTATTGATGTTTGGGGGAAAGCGTGTAAAACAATTACAAAGCCTGTTTTTGTATTACAGAAAAGAGCTGTAAGAATTATCACTAGAACATTACTGTCATCCATCAAGCACATTATTTTATCAACTGAAGTTATTGAAGTTCCATGATTTGGTAGATTATAATATTTTATCAGTTATGTATAGGGCTCAGAATAACGCATTACCTTTAAATATCCAAATGCATTTTGTTAAAAGACAAAGTTCTTATAATCTTAAGGGGACAGAGATATTTGTAAAACCACAATTCAGAACTAGTTTGAAGGGACGTTCTACCTCAATCCAGGGAATTGGATTATGGAATGGCTTGGAGAATGTAGTTAAAAATGCCAAGTCAATGTTTACATTTAAGAAAATTATCAAAACAAATTTGTTTAAAAAAAATGAATTAGCATAATGTGTATTGTATTAGTTAGAAAATTAGAAAGAGTTATTCATTTTGTACTGTTGCTGGAAGATTATTATTGTTTAAACTGATTGTTTGAAAAAAAGGGGCAGATATAATAAGATTTATTCTTCTTTCTGCTACCTTTCATTTTTTTATATTTTGTACATTATCATTTATGGGATTGTCTTGTATTGTGTGTTTGTTTGTTTTTTGTAAAAATATGAACAAATTTAATAAACATAAACATATATGTCAAAAATTACAAATAGACATTAGATAAAGGGCTTTCAATGATTTAAAACCAACCTTAGCAAGCCTGCTTGAGTCACTGACTGCACGGCTAATTTCCCAGACAAAAAAAAATAGGAAGCACATGATCAGTAGGTACAGCTCACGTTGGACATGTCCAGGGCACTGAAAACTGCGCCCAGCATCTTCCCATTGTTTTGTAACGTTGTGGAATAACTGTGCATGCGCCATTTATAACGAGAGTCTATGGATAAGATTCATGCACCCCTGGACAGGAAATACATCACCAATCAGAAAAAGTTTTTTGAAACAAACAATATAACTCATTACTCTTAAAGTATTTATCCTACACAACTAAAAACATATATGCATATATTTCGAAATATTTTTATTTTATTATTTCATTTTTATTAATTTTTTTTAAGTCTTCAATGTAAAATGGTGAATAGCTCCAGAAGTTCCAGTGGGGCGGCACCCTAGCGCCCCCTATTGGCCGGCCGCCCCTGCTCCTTGGTCTGATTAAGTCCTTCGGATAAAGGACAAAATATTTCAACAACAAACTGTCCAGATGACCTGACTGAACTTTGTTGGAAGATCTTACAGCCATATAACATCCTGTTACTGATGAAACAACGAATTTTATAACAAAAACTCCTTCCTTGGCCCAGACAGATTACTTCAAAAGCAGTTTTCTTATTTATCCCTTTGCTCCGTCATGTGTTGCACCCAGAGGAGGTGGCTGACCTCATATTTGAATTTTCCAGTTCCTCAGTGTGCTGCTGCTGCTGCTGCTGGTGGGGGTGGTGGAGAGAAGAGTTTAGGCTTTCCAGGTGTCATGTTGCAGAGGTTCTCCCAAGAATCCTGAGACCCGCTCATCATTCAGGAACCACCTGTGGCCCCAGACACTGGTCACAGCGAGTCACGGATCATTTTTGTGAGTCTAAACTGGATTCGCTGTGACGGTGGTAAAGACAATCATCCGTAAATATACATCCAGTGATTGCTTTGAGAATTCCATAAAAGTCCATCTACTGCTTAATCAGATATTTTGCTAACAGACAGACAAACAAGCACGGGCACAGTATTGTCCACCTCTCATGACATGTGATGATAAAAGGACTTTTTTTTTTATTGTCGCTCTTGAGGTCACATGTCTACCAGATGTTTCCTCTATAGGAAGTAAAATAAAATTATTTCTGACACACTCGGTAAAAAAAACATGCCTCATACTTTAGAGAAAATGTGAAGCCACGACGTTTTAAATTTTAATTTCTGTGTTTATAAGAAATTGGACAAAATATTATTTTTCTGAGTGGAATGGAAATTTGAACTGCTTTAAATATTGTTGATTCC
>JBBPBX010073181.1:0-17891 GCA_038048925.1 Garcialebias charrua | reverse complement strand
CTGACTCCTGTCGAGATAAATCGATCAATTTTGTTGAGAGACCAGCTGATCAAAATCCTTCGAATTAGGAAGGTATGCAGGGGAAAAAAGAGGCTCTTTAAAGGTACAACTGCCAAATGGCAGAGGTCTGGGAGTTCTAGTGTGGGGTTCACAGGATGAAATAGTGCAAAAGCAGGGAAGCGAGGGGGGGGGGGGACAGAGCAGGACACGTCTGTCTTCACTGGAGCACAGAGAGAAAAAAACCAGTGGAAACTGCTGAAGTGATGGAAAATAGGTCAACAATGGCACTTTCCACTGAAGAGCTCTGCAGGATGGAGAAGTTCAACTTCTCTCACGCATCCTACCCCCACCCCCACCGCGATCAATAACTGCCGGCACTAATATAGAACTACCGTAAACTAGCGCAACACAGTGGTCTCTCCCCCCCACTCCCCCCATGAGTGTCCTGCCAAGCCAGGCTACTTAGGAGAAACACTGCATGCTGTGTGGTGAGTTGTTGTAGGTAACCAGGAAAACCTGGGGAGGACTTTTAATGGTTTGAGTATTCTCCTATTAATCAAGTGGAATGGATTCATTCACGAAGAAATAGAACGAGCTGAATGAACTAATATTTTATGTTAAATGTTGGGGGTCCAAATTAGTTTTGTTTTTGTTTTTTAATGAGAGGGGGACATGTCCCCTTAATCAAGTGGAATGAATTCATTCACGAAGAAATAGAACGAGCTGAATGAACTAATATTTTATGTTAAATGTTGGGGGTCCAAATTAGTTTTGTTTTTGTTTTTTTAATGAGAGGGGGACATGTCCCCTTATAACTGTTGCGATGCTTCTGGATCCTGAAGACATTTTTGTGATAAAACTTGTTTATTCAGCTCCGGTGTCGTCCAGCGGGTTTGGATGTTGTCAGTCCATACAATGGGTACTATCAACTGTAATCATCCCCATATGTATCGGCGAAACTGTCCAATCCGCCTCCTAGCATGTTTGATAAAACGTTATTTGCCTTTTTATCGCTGTGAGTAGGCAGCGTGTTTCCGTGAACCCGGAAGTGTTGCGTTTTTGTTTTTTTTTCAGCTTATGTAACCGTTTCCCTAAACCTAACCTTAAACCTGACCCAGAGGACCGACCCTAAACCTAACCCCCTTACCCTTGTGCCTAAACCTAACCAAGACCCTAAACCTAACCGAAGAACCTTTACTCCAAACCTATCCAGGTAGCTAAAGACGGAGCCTGCTGCCATCGCCTGTAATGGTGACAACAACGTACCTTTAAACCTCCTAGGAGGTACAGGAGGGGCAATCTGATGGCTACGAATGGGGATGATAATAACTGATAAGGGCCATTTAATGGTTGATGACATCCGAAGCGGGTTCGTCGTCCATAACATTTGCAGTTTTTCAGATTAATTATCAATGGGTTTTTTTTTGTTTCTTTTTCTAAGCTTTTGGGCCTCCATTTATCCTCCATCCTGACACCACAACTCCTTTGGTCTTCAGCTTTATCTTTCTAAAGGTTTTGGAGCTGATGTGTTGGTGTTCTAGCTACATGCGGCCGTGGCGTAGTGATAATGGCAGTCGTCCCCCGATCGGAAGGTTGGCGGTTCGAATCCCGGTTCCCCACACCATGTGTTGTTGTGTCCTTGGGCAAGACACTTAACCCCGAGTTGCTCCCGGTAGGACTGGAAAGCACCTTGCATGGTAGCCTGCCGCTACCGGTGTATGAATGTGTGTAGCATTCAATGTGTGTAGCACTTTGAGATTTTCACTAATGAAAAGTGCGTTATAAATTGAATTCATTATTATCTATTATTATTATTATGCTGTAACCCATCAGTTAGATAAAGTATTGTTTGGATCATTGGATCACTTTTTCCTTAGCTTCGTAATTGCTCTTTCCCACTTATTCGATCTGCATATCACTTATTCTTTTTTTTCCACGTGGATGATTAAAACTCACTGTTTCTCTGCACATGATATGTGAAGAATACAGAAATAGACGTGACGTGATGTCTGTGCCGGGCTTCTTCTCTGTGCTTCAGTTCACATCGACTTTTATTTCACAAGGGGGTGGGAGACAAGTCGAGGGTCCTCTCTAATTAATAGAAGGGCAGAGCAGCTGCCTCCTTCCCTGAACGTCCTGATAGCAGCCTGCTGTTTATATTAACTCCCAAAACCACTTGGCTGCTCACACGGCTGCTCACACGGAAAACCTATAACAGCCATATTTGGCCACACAGCTTTGACAAAGAACAGCGTGTGAGTCTGTGTGAGCATGTGCAGAAGACTTGTTATTCTTAAACAAGGTGCTTGAGGATCAAATCTGCCGTCCAGGTCAAAAGTTCCTTTTACTCTAAATTCAAGACTTTGAGCTATATATTTTCTTAACAAAGGTAATTAAAGTAAATTGGATGGAATTTGCACAACTGAGGTTTTCTATCAGAATATTGTCTTTAATTCTATAGAGCTAAATATTGTGTGAACGCTTATAAAGCATCCACACTATTTTTCTTCCGTACGTTTTTCAGCATCTTTCTCGTTCCACAATTTTTATGCTATTTCACCAAATCATAAATCAAAATGTTCAGCTTGTTCAGGAGAAGGGTGCTATGACTTTTGATTTTGCTGCAACTTTAGCTTTTTGAGATATTTAGCCTTTTCTGCCATTTTTCTGCTCCTTTCACTTTTGTTCTGGTTCAGCTTCTTTCAGCTTCCTTGTGCAAATGTAAATGTTTTCAGCTACTTTCGGTTAATTAAAGCTGTTTTTCAGCCGTTTTGTGCTCCTTTCAGATTCTTTCTGCTAACTACAACATTTCTGTGCTTGGTCTGTCTTATTTTCTGTTCATTTCCGCTTGTTAAGCTCCTTTCAGCTTATTTCTGCTAGTTTCACCCTTTTCTGCTATTTCTGCTACAGTTTATTTCAGCATTTTCAGCTAAATCCACATTTTTTTGTACTCAAAAACTTTTTTCAGCCTAATTCAGCAAAAGATGCGCTCTCTTCTCGTTTCCTTCTGGTAATTTAAGCTTCTTTGTGCTTTTTTAGCTACCACAGCTATTTTTGCACATTTCCTTTTTTTTTTTTTTTCAGACAGTTTCGATTTTTTTTTGTGCTCATTTCTTCTTCTTTAAGCCTTATTATTGGACACAATTTTGTTCTCTCCACTTCTGGTATGTTAAGCTTCTTCCTGCCTTTGTGACTATACTTTTCAGCTACCCTTTAGCTATTTTTTTTTTGTTAATTTCAGTGTTTTTAGCTAATTCACTAATTTTTGTGCTCATTTCTGCTTCAGCAAAATATGTGTTATTTCTGCTTTTTTTTTTTTTACTAACTTGGGCTTGTTCTTTCATTTCAGCTACATTTCAGTAAGGTTTTAGCTGATTTCAGCTGTTTTTCAGCAAGTTCTTCAACAATAAGCATTCACACTGCATTTTCTCAGGAAATGCAATTTCTCTAGTTCAGCTCTGTATTTAAAAACTACCTGTGTTATATAAAGTATTAGCTGTAGCTACTGAAACTACATCAAACAGTGCTGGTGTCATGACCTGTCCCTTTTGTCTTGATGTTCCTTGTGTTTTGTTTTGGATGCTTCATTGTTGATTTCCTGTTTCCTCCATTATTCGCCATTTTATTCCCACAGTGAGTCCGTTTCTTCCCCTTGTTATGGTTTCAGTCTGGTTTCTTTGTCCTACCTCCCACATGCTGAAAACTAGAACTGTACGGGTGTTTAACTTTTCTGAGTGTCTCATCTGTTGTGGTCATTCTTCAGTTTTGGAAATGTACTTCCTGAATTGATCTTTTGTACCTTTTTTCATAGTTAGCATAAAAAATAATAGACAAGGTTTTTACCTCTTAATTGGGAGAGGGTTTTTTTTCTTCACAAGTTTGAAATCAGTTCTAGGAACGTGAATGTTTTCCGTCAAATGTTCACCAGAAGGTGAAGTGGGATGATGTCTTTGCTGTGTGTGTGTGCACTTTACTGTTACCAAAACACCCTGTGAACCAGTTGAGAGAAAAATCTAACATTAAAGCTTTTGAGTCGACCTAATTCAGAATGACCTCCACACTTTTTGACATAAACCAGTACAAAAATTGGCTGAAAAACTTTATTCATTTACCAGACCTTGAGCTAAATTTAAATAAAATAAATGTCACATTTTTGTCATCTGTGTATGTTCCCATACTTGACAGACGAAATTGGTCTCTGCATTTAACCCAACCACCACCAGGTGGTGCAGTGAGCAGCCGTAGTCAGCGCCCGGGGAGTTGGGGAAAATAGATGTACACTCATAGACACCCCAAGGTGTGCCGTGGCCGGTAGATGTGGACATTATGCATTTTGAAATTGTGCATAACTTAAGCTAAAAAAAACTTAGCATGAACCTCTTTTAAGGAGTGCTAGATCTTTAAATTTACAAAAAATTACATTTTAATAAATATTATTTTCAATTGGGGGTAATTTATGCAGAATTTTTATTTAAAAAAAGAGTTTCTTTAAACTTTTTCTACTCCTTTTGTCTAATTCTCCCTTTTCTCTGTTTCATTAGGATCCCCACCGATGTGGACCCCCTGACAGTCTTTGCCTCCTTGTCACCCGAGGGCGTCCTCATCATCGAGGCCCGGCAGACGCCTCCATATTACCTTTTTAGCAGTGAAAGCGGTCAGGAAGGTGAAACGCAGGAAGCGGAGGCCCCCGAGGCCCAGGAGGCCCCTGTGGTCTGAACCAGGGGTCACTATCCTGAGTTCAACATGAAGTGTGTAGCCTTTCATCTTTTTGTTGTTGAAGTTTAGGGATTAAAATGTTTAGCGTAAATCACCAGCTAATTTTTTTTTTTTTACTTCCATGTTAAAGTTGCATAAAGCAGTCCTTCTACAGAAACGCCTCTTCTTACCACCAACATGTAAAGTATAGTTACTACTGAGAAACTAAAAGGCTATTATTATCAAGTAATGCAATATTTATTTTGGCATTTGTCATCCATAAAACAATAAAAATATATCAAAAACTTTTCCTCAAGTCTGCAGTTTAGTTCAGCTTTTGTTGTAAATAAATCAAAAAGGCAAGATAACCGCTAAACAAATGTACAACAAAAGCTGATTTCTACCAAAATGTTTCTATATAACTATCGTAAAATTAAAACTTAGTATTTTGTATTATTAGTATTATAGGTTTTCATGATGTCAATCACCTTTATTTCAATCAATCACCTTTATTTAACCAGGTAGAGCCCATTGAGATCGAGATCTCTTTTACAAGGGTGACCTGGTCAAGTGGTCAGCAGCACACGTCACATTGGCAATAGGCATTTGCACTTATCAAAAAGAAAATAAAGAAAACTACAATCACAGTAAACAGATGTTGACAGTTCAAAACCAACAGGATATGACAGATTTCTATATACATTATATACAAAACAAGCAGACAAAAAAAACAACAATGACATGTATATTGGATAAGTAGTGGTTAGAAACATCTGCAATGGTCAAGTTTCTTGATGACATTTTCTACTACGGTTGACATAAAGGATCCAGGAGAGATGAATGTTGATAGTTTCAGATCTTTCTGTAAGTTGTTCCAGGCTGAGGGGACGGCGAAGCTGAACGCTCTTTTTCCTAGTTCAGTTCTGACAGGAGGAACTGACAGGAGGACTAAATCGTTAGAGCGCAGGGAGTAATGACTGTGTGATGTTTGTATTAAGGAGGTGAGGTATGACGGGACCAGGTTTAGGAGGGATGTATAAGCATGACAAAAAAAAAGTATTCATAACTAAAGGTAAATAAATTAAAAGGTTCTTATTGCAAATGGCTAAATCAGACATGAAATAGCCTTTCATGAGCCACATCAGCAGGCGCAGCTTGAAAAGGTTCTGCAGAGATGTGCTGAAATGTGGGTCCACACTCGACGTCAACAATCCTATGAACCCACTGAAAAAACAGTGTGGTTTAAACAAATATGGTTAATACATTTAATCTATTTTCAATCACTTGAGCTGTTTCCAGTCACAAGTTTTGAATATTTTCATTTTTTTACAGGTATTTGACTTTGCAATAAGTGCCTTTAAGGTTTAAAATTGGTCAGCTTTTTAAAGAGTTAACCATTTACAGTATTTTAATTCCGAGTGCTTCTTTAATTTTATTATTAAGATAACTTCAGATGGGGCAGCTCACTGTAACAAAAGCATAAAGATAAATAATAAAAAATATATTAAATGTGGAAAAATGGGTGTTTAATATGACTACACTGTTGGCACTGAGCTTATATTATAATAAATATTTGAAATTGAAAACATTTCACATCTATTTCTTTAAAAAGTGAAGCGGAGACAGATATTTAAGTCAAAAGTAACATAAAATGTAACATGGGTAATTTATTTCAGCTTCGTTCTTTGTATTTGCAAACAGCATTCTGAAACTGCTAAATAATCCCTTACAAAAGTTTTTAAACATTTTGCTCAACTTCAATCAGCTTTTAAACAGTTATTTCCCACATTTAATTTTACTAACCCACCTTCAGTGTAATTGCTGGCATTTATTTAGCAATTATTAACTGATTGTGCCTCTTTGAAGCAAATCTTTTCACCTGTAGTTTGACTATTTATTAGTAGCGTCCTTAATTAGCCATGATGGTATAATCAGAAATTATAAATAGCTTAGCTTACTGATGATAATGTTTACAAAGGCAAAACGTGTTTGAATCAGGTTACCTCATTTAGAGCATCGATTTTATCAATAAAAACTCATTTAGTGGAACGTTATATGATTTATCTGAAGTAACGAAGATGCCTTTTGTTCAGCTGTTGTCCTGGACTATTTAAATTGTTTTTTTAAACCTGTGTGCTGTAAATATGTTTTAATCTGAAGTTCAACATCTTTTGCAAAATGGGCTGCATTTTTTATTTATTTATGCATTTTAAGAAAAGATGATGGCATGGTTGCAAAACATTTGTGTTCCGTCTTATTTTCTGTTGATGTCTTTCTATTGAATAATGTAATAAAAATGTCTCGCCAACCTTTCACTGTGTTTTTAATGGTATACGAGTGTTGATGAAGCTTTCTCGCTGTTCTGATCCATTTTTCTTCCAAATGTTTTCCAGTATATTTCTCGTTCAGAAATTTTGTGCTATTTCAACAATTCATGAATCAAAACGTTCAGCTCGTTCAGGAAAATCCTGCTAACTTTTGTTATTGGTGCAGCTTTAGCTTTTTTTGAAATATTTAGCCTTTTCTGTTACTTTTTTCCTCATAGAAAATTAACTGAGCTCATTTTACATCCTTCATATCTTTTTTAATCTGTTTACAACATTTTACTGCTACATTCACATTTTGTCCTGGTTCAGCTCTTTCAGCATCCTTGTGCAAATGTAAACTTTTTTCAGCTGTTTTGTGCTCCTTTCTGATTCTTTCCGTTAACATTTATTAGCGTCTAACTTCTTTCTGCTCATTTCAGCTTGTTATGCTCCTTTCAGCTTATTTATTCAAGTTTCAGCCTTTTCTGCTATTTCAGCTACTATTTAGCTGTTTTATGGTAATTTTAGCTTTTTCAGCTAATTCCACATTTTTTTGCACTTATTTAAACTTTTTTCAGCCTATTTCAGCAAAAATGTGTGCTTTCCACTTCCTTGTAACTTCAGTTCTTTTTGGTTTTTAAGCTACTTTTCAGCTGTTTTTGCAAATGTCTGCCCTTTTTTTCAGAAATGTTTCACTTTTTGTGCTCATTTCTGCTTTTATCAGCCTAATTGCACGCATTTGTGCTCTCTCTACTTCCTTCTGGTAATTTAAGCTTCTTTCTGCCTTTTTTTAGCTACTATTCAGCAGTTTTATCTTTTTTTTCTGGTCATTTCAACTTTTTTGTGCTTATTTTTACTTCTATCATCCTAATTGGGTGCTCTCTCCACTTTCTTCTGGTAATTTAAGCTTCTTTCTGCCTTTTTACACACATATATATATACTAATTTTACCTTTTAAATCAAATTTACTAATGTTTGTGCTTGTTTCTGCTTATTTAAACCAAATTTAGCAAATATGTGTTATTTCTGCTTTTTTCCTACTAAATCGGGCTTGTTCTTCCACTTCAGCTATTTCAGCATGTTTTCGGATCATTTCAGCTGTTTTCCATCAAGTTCTTCGCAATTAGCTTTCATACTAGATGTTCAAATGCAATTTCTCTATAGTATTTGTTGTTTTTGTTTTTCATCTTGCCACTCGCTGGCCTCGCTCCAGAGCCTGTGGTGGTGTTGTGGAACAGAAGGAACAGCAGAGGGCTTAGCTGGCTGCAGGATGGACCCGACTCACTGAGGCACTCCAGCCACAGCTTCTGAATGCGAGTGACAATATTGGGGCAGTTCCATTTTTTCAAAAACAATGTAATCTTCTCTGTGTGCTGGGATGGAGAGCGTGGATTTTCCTAAGTTTCCAGCTGGAGCTGCTCAGCTGGCAAGATAAAAGGACTTCTGTGGCGTTGGCTTTGCAAAGACTTGGTGGTGTTACCCTGTCGTGAATTGCTGTATTTATTGCTATTACATTACATGAGTGGACTCCTCTTATGCTGTTGCCATGGTAACAGTCATATTGGAATCAAGCCCGTTTCTCCTTGGGCAAAGCTTTTATGTAGACGTGACAAAAAAGGCACAGCTGCGCAAACATATAGAGTCTGATTAAAGCTAGAAACAGCTTGACAGGAAATCAATTCTTTTTATTCATTTATTTATTTTTGAGTTCACAATCATGTTTTCAAGGTTAATTGTGGATGTTAACTGTGATGATCACTTGATAAACCGTTGCAAATTTACTCATCAACCAGCACTTTACTGTGATGTTGAGAAGATGAACAGGATACACATGTTTACATGCTGGTGCTTTGTTGGAGCTCTAATTACGGCCCAGTTTTAGTTACTGCAGCTGAAAGAACTGGTCGGAGGCGAGCGATGCAGGCCAATGTGCTTTTGTTCACTCTTTTGTAGCTTCTTGTTTTATGTCCATGGCCTGCAGCTCCTGGCTCTGGACATCACTTGACGGGCTTGTGTCCAGCTCCTGCTCCTCAGGCTGGGTAAGCGCCTCACCTTCCTCCTCCTTCACCTGGATCTCTCCATCATCCGTGATCGCTTCTTTCTGTTCCAGCTGGGTTGATGCACCTGGGCCTTCCAGGGTTTTATTCTGCTCAGAAGGTTTTTGCAGACTCTGTAGGTTTTCGTCCTCTGCAGGCACTGGAGGATGTGGAGGATGAGTCTCCTCAGCTGGGTTTTCTTGAGTCTCCTCATCTTCCTGCTCAAGGTGAGCTGTGGTGCTGCTCGGTTGGTCTTGATCATCATGAACTTCTGGCTGGGAATCTTCCTCTTTATCTTCTATTTTTACTTCTTGTTCTCCATCCTCAGTCTCCACCTGTATTTATATATATATAAAAAATATATATAAATAAAAAACAACGAATAAATAAAAAGCAGCTCCTTTCATCCTTGTAATAGTAAAACTTTAAAGCTTATACCTCCTGAATGAGACTGAATCTTTGGTGATTATCAATGACTCAGTGTAATATTAGTCCGCCAAATAAAAGATTTTATAAAATGTAAAAAAAAATATATATATAATAATAATAATAATAATTTAAAAAAGTGTGAATGAAGACAGGAAATGTTTTAGTCACCTTACAGTTCTGCTCTTATTGGTCAAAAATAATAAGAAAAATAAAAGATAAAAAAATGCCCATAAGCTATCACGCAGAGTTTTTAAATCTGACCATGGAAGGATTTTCATGTAGAATGATTAACCCTGTTTTTATTGTTGTGTTCTCTTATAATAATAATAATAATAATAATAATAGTAGTAGTTTTAGTAGTAGTAGTAGTTTTAGTAGTAGTAGTAGTAATTTTAGTTTTAGTAGTAGTAGTTTTTGCAGTAATTTTAGTTTTAATAATAATAATAATAATAATAATTAATTCAATTTATAACGCACTTTTCATTACTGAAAATCTCAAAGTGCTACACATATATTGAATGCTACACACATTCATAAACCGGTGGCGGCAGACTACCATGCAAGGTGCTTTCCAGTCCTACCGGGAGCAACTCAGGGTTAAGTGTCTTGCCCAAGGACACAACGACACATGGTGCGGGTCCCGGGAGTCGAACCGCCAACTTTCCGATCGGGAGACGACTGCCCTTACCACTACGCCACGGCCGCCTTTAGTAGAAGTAGTTTTAGTAGTAGTAGTAGTTTTAGTAGTAGTACTAGTAGTAGTAGTAGTAGTAGTAGTAGTAGTAGTAGTAGTAGTAGTAGTAGTAGTAGTTTTAGTTTTAGTAGTAATTTTAGTTTTATTATAAGTAGTTTTAGTTTTAGTAGTAGTAGTAGTTTTAGTAGTAGTAGAAGTAGTTTTAGTAGTACTGTAGTAGTTTTAGTTTTAGTAGAAGTAGTTTTAGTAGTAGTAGTTTTAGTTTTAGTAGTAGTAGTAATTTTAGATTTAGTAGTAGTAGTTTTAGTTTTAGTAGTAATTTTAGTAGAAGTAGTTTTAGTTTTAGTAGTTCATTCATTCATTCATTCAACCTTTATTTATACAGGCTAACCTCGTTGAGCCACGGGGACTCATTTACAAGAGGGACCTGTCTCACTCACACCCAGGCTCAATTTAGAGTTACCAATCAGCCTAACATGCATGTTTTTGGACTGTGGGAGGAAACCGGAGCACCCGGAGAAAACCCACGCATGCACGGAGAGAACATGCAAACTCCACCCATTATGGGAAAGACAACAAAATCCACTCCCCTTAACCACTAAGGGAGTGGATTTTGTTGTCTTTCCCATAATGCTTAGCGGTTTTTTAGTTTTCCAGCTGCACCTAAAGCTGGAAAACTAAAAAAACGCTAAGCATTATGGGAAAGACAACAAAATCCACTCTTTTAGTGGTTAAGGGGAGTGGGCTGTGTTGTCTTTCCCATCATGCTTAGCGTTTTTTTAGTTTTTCCAGCTGCACCATGAGTGAGAAGGACATGTGTGTGGTATAGACCTGCCTCTTGTGTGCTGTTAAAGTTGGTGAGTTTCCTGTTGTAAGGCTCAAGAGTATCTTCATTGGGTTTAACTCACACATTGTTAAGTTAGTCACAGAATGTGATGGAACACAAGTGCTCTTTGAAGCTGGATCGGAAATATTGGCAGGTTGGATCCGATACTTAAATTATGCTGGTATCGGATACCGATATATTAGATCGGATCGGCCTCATCCCTATCTAATGGTAAGTAACATCCCACCTAAATAACCAATAAACTCTACATAGAAGGACTCCAGACAATGTGCCCTATTTTGACTCCACTTGGTATCTGCTCACAAAAGCTCATATGGGTCACACACACATTGAATACAGTATTTAAGGACAAGAAATGTCCCCAAACTCCTGTAATGTGACATTTTTGCACTTACTGGTACCGTACCTTCTAATTCTAAACAAACTGAGCTGGTTGGATGTTAACAGGGCTGCTGTTTCCTAACTATTGACTTGTCGTTTAGCAGGCAGACATGACAATGAATGATAAAATTTATTTAGTTATTTAGTAAAATGTAAACAAACATACGCAGTGCATCACCTTTATTGGAACGATGATGGCAGCAGAAGCAGAGGTTTCTGGAACAGGAGCTTCGATAGTCAAGACGCCATCAACAGAAAGTGTGGACGCGAGTTTGGTGACATCAACCTCAGCTGGAAGCCTGAATAGGAAATATTTTAACTCATATAATCACTAAAAAAAAAACATGCAAATACTAAAACAGCATTTAAATATGGTTAAAAAAAGAGTTCAAGCTGCAAATTTATAGCTACTAGGCTTATTTTGGTGACGTCCCAAACCATGTTTACCTATATTTTCTGGAGAAACATCTGGTGATAAATCCAAGCTCATCTGGCCTCTCTTCGTGGTTCCCTGGGGAAAGTTTACAGTTTAAAAGAACGATGTGAGGACACAGAGAAACCACTCAACACGGAAATTAATTTATGTCACAGAGCTGTGATTTTAATTTCCCCAAGCACATTATTTAAACAGCTTCTTTTCATTTTGCCCCCTTTAACTTCCCCCCGTTGTATTTAACTGTGAGAAAAAAATTGAGATAATATTAAATTAGGATTTTTAGTGCTTATTCAATTTTGCCTGTTAGTAAAAAAAATACATTTTTTTATGTTTAATTAACAAAGCCATACCTCGAACTTCCAGGAATCCACCTCGGATTCCCAGAGAAATCTCAGAGGGGTAGAAGTGAGACACATCCATGCTGATCCTCCACTTCCTAATCGTCTGGCCAGTATGATGCATCGACTCAGAGATGTACGGCACGAACAGAGGAGCCGGTACGAACCCCGGCCAGGAGCAGGCAGCCAGACTCCTCTTGTCTGCACTCGTCCACCGGGGAGCCCCTGGCTCCAGGACAGGTGGCAGGCCAATATCTGGACTGCAAATCTGGCTGAACTGCCACCATTTTTTCAGTGGGTACCAAGGGGCGTCCATCTTGCACTCACCGCACGATTCCGCTGTTTTAACAGACTCGCTCATAATTAACTAAATTTACATAAAATAAACAGAAGAGGGATGACGTGGACTTTTTGTTGGCTCTGAAATCCCAGCGGTCTTCCGGATGAAAAACAGGTTCCCCACAGCTCGGTGAGGTGAGACAAAGAAACCTCCATGGGCCTTTATATAGTGCTTTGGTTTGCATCAGCTCTTAAAAACATCCCATGACAAGGGTGTGCACGCATGGGGTGATGGGTGTGGAGAGCAGGCTGTCCTGAAGATGACCGCAGGCTAATTATTTTTATTTATAGCTTTTAAAGATGTGATGGCAAATAGCAGAAAGTTGACGGTGGCTGGTTCCTGTTTGAACTGTTCCATCTGCTGCCCGAAGATCGTACCTCTCACGTCCCAGTGAACTCCATCCTGTCAGCCATGACTTGGCGGCTCAGTCTTCAGGCATTCAGCCTTTTTCTCTGTGTTTCACCCCTCAATGGACTCTGTGGCAGCAGCTTGTGTGGAACATGAAATACCTCTGCCAGAGGCTGAAAAGCTCCTGAAAAGCTCCGGGTTTCGTTAGCGGCGGCGTCACCCTGTGTGCACAAATCTGCCTTCCACTGCGTTTTTTTCTTTTGCTGGGCAGTTTTCAACAGGATTATTATGGTTCCCTCTTTTATCGAGTGTGACAGACTTGTCAGTGATTCGTTTTTGTTTTTGATATCTTGGCATACCGACCACTGGAGCACAAAACAGATTGAGCAGATGTTTCTGACATTGTGTGAGACTACCCAGATTGTGTCTGTGCTGTAAGAGGCTCGAGCTGGAATTTTGGTGTCGAGCAAAACATAGTCTTGTTTAAATTCTCAGTAAAGATTTTCAAAAATACCTCTATCCTAGCATAAACTGTGTGCTACTACTTTGTAAATGATGCTTTTAAACAACAATATCCTGGAAAACCATATAGGTAAGAGGGAACATGTCATCGTTTATTAAACCACACCTGTCACACACTCTATCAAGGAATCACTGATTCATGTATCTCTCAGCTTCAGAGGGTACAGAACGCTGCTGCACGGCTTTTAACTGGCACCTGAAAGTTTGACTACATTTCCCCTTTTTAAGCCTCCCATACATTTTAGAATTAATTTTAAATTATTTGCTTTTAAAGCACTTAATGACTTTGCTGGACGCTGTCTGTCAATGGACCCTATCTGTCCGAGTTGCTACATCCGTACACACCATCTCGATCCCTCAGGTCATGTGATCAGCTGCTCTTGAGTGTGCCGAAGACAAAGTGTACAATCAGAGGAGACCGTGCTTTTGCTGTCGCAGCTCCTAAACTGTGGGAAAAACCTTCCCTTGCACATCAGACAGGCCTCTTCTGTGTCTGTTCTTAAATCCATGGCCTTTGACACTTTCTGAAATGTTGTCTTTTAATTATTTTTTTTATAATTCTTCATTGTCTGATGATTACTTTTATTATGAGTACAGTACTTTGATCCTGTGAGTGTTTAAAGTGCTCTATGAATAAAGCTGTTATGGTATGGTATGGCATGGTGTGATATGGTATGGTATGGTATGGTATGGTATGGAATGGTATGATATGACATGGTATGGCATAGTATGGTGGTATGGTGTGGTATGGCATGTATGATATGGCCTGGCATGGTATGGCATGGTGGTATGGCATGATATGGTATGGCATGGTATGATATGACATGGTATGGTATGGCATAGTATGGTGGTATGGTATGGTATGGTATGGCATGGTATGGAATGGTATGATATGACATGGTATGGCATAGTATGGTGGTATGGTATGGTATGGTATGGCATGTATGATATGGCCTGGCATGGTATGGCATGGTGGTATGGCATGATATGGTATGGCGTGGTATGATATGGTATGGTATGGCATGATATGACATGTCATGGTATGGCATGGTATGGTATGGTATGGCATGGAATGGTATGGTGGTATGGTAAATGGTAAATGGAGCTTATTTATATAGCGCTTTCCAGCCCCCTATGAGGGGCCCCAAAGCGCTTTACAATACCAACCATCCACCCATCCATACACACATTCATACACCGGTAGCGGCAGACTGCCATGCAAGGCGCTTTCCAGTCCTACCGGGAGCAACTCAGGGTTGTGTCTTGCCCAGGGACACAATGACACATGGTGTGGGGAACCAGGATTCAAACCTCCAACCTTCCGATCATTACCACTATGCTACGGCCGCCATATGGTATGGCATGGCATGGTATTGTGGTATGGCATGGTATGTCATGGTATGATATGGTATGGTATGGTACTTTGTATGATATGGTATGGTGGTATGGTATGGTATGGTATGGTATGGTATGGTATGGTATGGTATGGTATGGTATGGTATTAAGGGTTTGGAGTGTATTGTTTTGTTTTTTTGTGTGTTTTGAATTCAGTATTGGGATTCATTGTGTTTTCTCTTTAAATTTAAACTCTTAAAAATTGGGAAAATCAGCTGAGGATGAGCTCATGGTTGGGGAAAATACATCAACTGCAGCAGAGTAAAGCACAGAATTAAGGCAGATTAATTTATTTTTGCAACAAAATGTTTTGTTTAAAATTGCCTAAAACTGCACAGTGTGAACACGGCTTTACATAATACTCAGCGCACTTATTTCCTCCCACCATCACGTATCCCAGTAAACAGGGCTTCTGTTAGTTCCTAAAGGCCTGGATTCCTAACTAGGTTTGTCAAAAGTTGAAGAATTGATCTTGAATCTGAATCCAGCAGCTCTCCAGTATTTGGGACCATTCCTAGAGAACTGCATATCAAAAAAAAAAAATCACATTTTTTAATTTTATCTTTTTTTTTTTAACCCGGTGACATTTTCATGCCATGTGGTTGTTTTTGCTTCCTTCGTCACGGTGAAGACTTCCAGATATTTAAACAGCTCATTTATGCTTCAAAAGCCGAGTGTGAAACGATAATTTCGAGAAAATTCGTCCTTGTATCAACTCATTAACAAAGCAATTTATGTTCCAAACTCAGATTTCTTTTTTATCTTCATCTTGTCTTGTCTTATCTCAGCTCTCTGTGTTGGTTGAGGTTGTTTGTCTTGAATAAAATCACTAAATGTGTGGCCTCCAGCTGAATGTAACAAAAGCAAACATTTGAAGCCTCGCTGGTGATGCATATCCAAACACGTGCTGCTGATTGCTCTGATTACTTCCTCTTTTCTTCTTCCTCTGGTTGTTAATTAGTAGCAAAGGGTCGAGTTGATCCAACTCAGCAGGATAAACGCCACTATCTGTGTCCCTTTGACTTCATTGGAAAGTAAATAATTGGACTTTAGTGTTCAGAATCAGAAGGCTCAGTCTTCGCTTGAACTCAGACCTGCATGGACTGGAATGACGATGAGGAGATAAAGCTGCACCGGGTTGATTAATGATCCAGATCTACTCAGATAGGGAGTTCGTATAGATTTGGAAATATAATTTTGGTTTATTGATTTTGACCGATTACACATAAGAGTAATTCTAATAAATTACTTCAAAATAACCCTTCTATTCCCAACTTTCTGATTCTTGCTAATTATTTTAAAATATCTATGATGTCATCTATATGTGTGAGTAAAACTTAAATAATGTGGGCAAAGCAGGAGCATTCTTCACAGGCAAGACACAAAATGTCTGAGATCATGCATGATAATGACAAAACATGAAGTAAATTTCTGTTTCTGTTTATTATTAATTTTAAAGTCATGTTAAGTAAAACTAGAGAATAATGAGATAGACAAAACTTCCAGCTTGTTTTTTGTTGTTTCTTCATGTTTAATGTGTTCAGTCAGTTCTCTGCATTTTCTAAAAATGATATATGTACTGTAGTTTAGGAAACCACAAATAACTTTACAATAATTTTAATAATGCAACACACATCATTTACAATTTAGCGTACATATAAAGTACACATGGACCAGCTGTTTTGTGCCTGTCTGTATTTTTTCCAGTCCTCTCCTTCCGCAGCTGGTTGAGGCAGATGGCTGACCATCCTCAAACCAGTTCTGGTGTTTCTTCCAGTTAAATGGTTTTGTTTCTTTCCACTGTTTGCTGTTTCCAACCGTCTGCTGCTCAGGTTGAGACATGTTAGTACCATCAAATTATTTTACTAAAACACAATTTAATTACTTGAAAATTACTGTTTTAATAGCATTGTTACAGATTTGCTTCAAGGACTCGAAAGAAAAGCAATATCAAATGTTTACTAAGAATCTTGCAGCAACTACAAGTGAGCAAAAATAGTAATTTTAATTATATATATATATATATATATATTATATATATATATTATATATGCGTGTATGTGTATGTACAGGTAGTCCTCGACTTACGACGGAGTTACGTTCCTACACTACGTCGTAAAGCGAATTTCGACGTCGGAACATACGTACATACTAAAAATAAAAGAATAAAATGTACAGTACTGTACAGTTACCAAGCACTTAGCCTATCCTAACACCGTTTTCAAAGACGAAGGAGCAAGTTGAATCGTCTCCCTCCTCCCTAGCAGGCTCCATTTACATAAAGGGAGCTAGCTGGCTAACTAGCTTGCTTTACAGTGGCAAACCTCCATCCGTCCATCCAATATTTGTTTACGACGTAAAACCGCTGGTAGCTCGGTCCATCTGCCGTATTCCGTTGTAAAACACTGTCAACCTCTGTCCAGAGCGTTTAATCTCCGCCTGTATTGTACTGGTTCTGCCGTGAAGCTCTGTCCAGAGCGGGTCTTTCTGTGTTTTTCTGCTGATTCTGCCGTCAAAACCGGAAGGAACTCAGAACTCGGCTTTCAAAATAAAATCTTTCAATATATCAGAGTCAGAGTCAGAGTCAGAGAGAATTTATTGTCATTTGCACCGCATGTAGTACATGTGTTGAAAACGAGATTATGTACACAGGGTCCCAGTTACATCCAACAACAAATGCAAGAGAAATACAATAATAACATCTAGGATTAACTAAGAGAGACATCACATCAGCTAGTAATACACTAAGCCCTAATGTAGTAGAAAAACATCATTATAAACAGCAGCACGAACATGAGCAGATGGTCACAGATGAACGCAGCAACAAGAAACAGATCAGTACAGTATCAGTATGATGTGACATTTTGCAGTGTTTATTCTTATTATTTATTTATTCATGAGTCTGACAGCCTCAGGGTAGAAGCTGTTTCTCAGTCTAGTGGTTCTACATTTGATGCTCCTCAACCTCCGTCCCGAGGGGAGTGGTGCAAAGAGTGAGTGTGCTGGGTGAGTGAGGTCTTTCATGATGCAGGTGGCTCTTTTTCTGCATCTGGAGGTGTAAATGTCTGTGATGGTGGGGAGACTGACTCCCACAGACTTCTGTGCAGCCTTCACCACTCTCTGT
>JBBPBX010073180.1:0-17891 GCA_038048925.1 Garcialebias charrua | reverse complement strand
GTGAGATCATTCCTGATGCATCCCTTCATTTCTATGCTGATGACACAGTTGTTCATTGCCAAGTTAAATCAGTTGCTAAGGTTTTCCAGCTTTTACAGTCTGCAATCGACATCATCCAGTCAGATTTGTTCCGTCTCAAACTGGTGCTAAATGCTGATGAAACCAAAGGGATGTTTTCAAACAGGAAGTCGGTACTCTACAATTTTGGGGTTTTAAGTATCAGGATAAGCATAAATTGTAATTCTCTGTAGGTTGTTGTCTTCTTTACATCGTTATTTCTGTTTGTTAGTTTGCAGACATTGGTTTCTGCACAGCTCTCTTAAAGTCCCACCACAGCATTTTTTCAGGTTGAGATCTGGACTTTCTGTATCTGGATCTCTCTGTTGTAGAGTTACTGCTGAGTTTGGGATCATTGTTCTGTTGCTTCAAGAACCAGTTTGGTCCAAACATCTGCTGTTGGACAGGTGACCTCACATTTGAATGCAGTTTTTGGTCTAAAGAAGTTCATGGTTGGCTCAGTGACTATCGTCTCCCTCCCTCAGTGAAAATGTCCTTTTATGCAAACATAAAAAGTTTGTTGGACAACGATCATAAATCTCATCACCTCATGTGGGATTTGATGTCCAGCAGCTCCAGAGCTGTAACCCGAGGCTCACCAGCGACGTTCTGCAGGATTTTGAGTCTCGGCCCGCAGTGTTTGTAAAACTCTGTGCAGATGTTTAGCAGGGACTCCCGCGGCCGGCGGAACTCCTCCCTGGCGTTCCGTTCGTCCAGCTCCTCCCGTGGCATTCCCTGACCCTCCTCCAGCAGGTGGAGATTGTCTCTGTGAATACAAACCTGTTTTTAGTTTTGAGATTTTTAAGCCGCCACCTTTCAGGGCTCAAAAGTTCAAATAATCGCAGACCTTGTGTTGATGCCCCCAGACATGGCGTGGTTAGCTGTAGTGCCACCCTTGTGGCCTTGATCACAGCGGGACATTTGTGGGGCTGTCATGGGTCTGTGACAGATACAAAAATAAAACTCTTATAGCATTTTCTACACTAAAATAAAATATCTTCACTGACGTGAGACAAACCTTGTCAATGTCTCAGAGCTGTAGAGCAGAGCTTGCAGAGACGTGGCCAGGGCAGCGATGGCTGCGATCTCGTCTCTGGCGGCGGACGCGGACTCCATCGTAACCGTGTTGCTTTTGAGCTTTCGGAGGTGGCAGGGAACCAACGCTTCAAGCACCATCAACATCTGGAGACTGGTGATCCACAGCATGAAGACAGGTTAGATGTAGAAAAGTTGAAGAGAATACTTTTTTTGGTGATATTTTCTCTCACCTCCTGAAAGATTCAGGCGCGTAGGCCACCACGGTTACACATAACTTGATGGCCTCGCTGATGGAAAAGGCCAAGTCCTCATTGCCATAACAAAAATCTGCAGAAATAAAACACGGGTTTAGTTGAGACTAGCCTGTAGGAAATTCCAACATTATCTTAATAGTGTGAATGTTTATGAAGCAATCACACTATTGTTATCCATTTTTCTTTTGTACATTTTTCAGCATCTTTCTCGTTCCACAGTTCTTGTGATATTTCAAAAAATCATATATCAGAAGGTTCAGTTCGTTCAGGACAACCTGCTAAGTCTTTTGGTATTGGTACAACTTTAGCATTTTTTTAATATTTAGCCTTTTCTGCAGTGACAGCTGGTATAAGTGGGCTAGTAGGGCCAAGACC
Source organism: Garcialebias charrua (assembly GCA_038048925.1). Lineage (NCBI taxonomy): Eukaryota > Metazoa > Chordata > Actinopteri > Cyprinodontiformes > Rivulidae > Garcialebias > Garcialebias charrua. Next base: position 16,167 of record JBBPBX010073180.1, on the reverse strand, counting down.
TCCCTGGCTGGCATTTACAATAAAGATGTTACAATAAACGACGTAAAAATAAATAAATTTTAGAAATAATCTATCACATTTTGTAAAATTTACAACAAAACATGGGAGTCAAACCACCAGGGGGAAATCCCAGGGTAGTTCCAAAGGGCTAAATTTTGACAACCCTGTTCCGTGGTTCCGAATGATTGACAGGCGTCTTGCCACGCCCCCTCGGTTTGCGACTCATTGGGGCTAATTTTGGTCAGCCCACGGCCACAGGATTCATCCAGTGAGGATGGACGTACAATAACGTGCCTCGAGCGTGAGTGTATGTGGGCGTGGTTTGGCGTAGACTGAGTAGGCGCGATGGCGAGCAATATTAGCATAAACGAGGTGGATTATTTAATGATTAATCAATAAACCCTTTTCCTTAATGTCTATTGAGGAAGAACTGGAGGTGGAGAGGTTGGGGCCGGACAGACATGAGGATATTCAACTCCAGCAAAGTGAAAAACGGCAAAATCGAAGTTTCTCTGTGACCTGGTTTCAACAAAAGGAGTGGCTAACGGCCAGTGTAGCTAAGAAATCTATTTTCCGCTTTCCGTGATTGCTATTTGGAGGCAGAAACCCTAAAGTTACCGTAAATAGCCATCACTACCCCAATGACTTCTGCAGAGTCAGAAAGGTTTTTCAGCACACTGAAGAGGATCAAGTCGTTTCTCCACAGCAACATGGGGCAGGAAATCCAACAATTTTCAGTCAGGTCATCTGGACAGTTTCTTTTTTGGGGCTGAAACGTTTCACCCTCCATCCAGAAGGCTTCATCAGTCAAGGAAACACACAACACAAAACTGATTCTTCCCCGAACAACTTATTCCAACGTGGAACAAACCAGTTATGTTGGTGCTAAGATGGACTCTTTGGCGCGCCCCCTCCTTCTGTGCCAGCCCTCTCCCTCGTTGACAGCCATGTCAAACTGGTTCAAAACCAACAATAATCCAGGTATACAGTACAACAATTTTCAGTCAGGTCATCTGGACAGTTTCTTTTTTTGGGCTGAAACGTTTCACCCTCCACCCAGAAGGCTTCATCAGTCAAGGAAACACGCAACACAAAACTGAAACGTTTCAGCCCAAAAAAGAAACTGTCCAGATGACCTGACTGAAAATCGTTGGATTGTATACCTGGATTATTGAGCATGGACTTTGATGAGACAGGAAAGACTGAACGCGCTGGTCTATTGAGCAGGAATTCATCCAGTGATCACCCGACTTTAATGAGGAGCTCGTTAAAGTTTTTGCATCCCAGAAAAGTCAGAGTGAGCTTCTCTTTAAATAAGGTAGGCCTCATTTAAAAACATATTGTGTCTTGTGTTTCATTGTATCAGTGTGATTGTGTTGAGTGCTGAAACCCTTAATGCAGGCGAATTAACTTGGACAACTGACAGAGGCTTTTCTGACACTTTTTGTCTCATAGAAAATGAATTGAGCTCATTTTACATCCTTCAAATCTTTAGATCTGTTTATAACCTTTTACTGCTGCTTTCACATTTTGTTCTGCTTCAGCTTCTTTCAGCTTCCTTTTGCAAATGTTTAAAAAAATCAGCTAATTTCAGCTGTTTTTCAGCCGTTTTGTGATCCTTTCAGATTCTTCTAACTTTTTTCTGCTAATTTTGAGCTTATTTATGCAAGTTTCAGCTTCTGCTATTCCAGCCACTATTTACAGTAGTTGTTTTTATGCTAATTTGAGCATTTTTGGTTAATTCCACATTTTGTGCAATAATTTCAACTTTTTTCAACCTAATTCAGCAAAAATGGGTTCTCTTCATTTCTGGTAATTTAAGTTTCTTTATGCTTTTTAAGCTACTTTTCAGCTGCTTGTTTGCTCATTTCAGCTTCTTTTTTTCCAGATAATTTCCACTTTTTGTTCTCGTTTCTGCTTCTTTCAACCTAACTGGGCAAACATGTTATTTAGGCTTGTTCTACCCGTTCAGCCACCCTTTTAGCAATTCCTAGCTAATTTCATCTGTTTTCAGATAAATTCAAGTTTTTTGTGGAATTTTTTGCTACTTTCAGCCTAACTTCTTTATGCTAATTTAAGCTTGTTATGCTACTTTCAGCCTTTTCTGCTCTTTCAGTTAGTATTTTGCTCTTTTGATACTAATTTTAGCCTTTTCACCTAATTCCACCTTTTTTTTAGCTCATTGTAGTTCTTTCCACTTTCTTTGGGTAGTTTAAGCTTCTTTCTACTTTTGCAGATACTTTTCAGCAAATTTTTTTCTTCTAATTTCAGCTTCTTCTTTTTTTAGCTAATTTTCTATTTTTTGTGCTCATTTCTGCTTATTTCAGAGAATCAGAGTCAGAAATTCTTTATTGTCGTTCGCATCACATGCGGTGGAATGAAATTATGTACACAGGGTCCCATTTAAACCTAATTCAGCAAATGTGTTCTTTCTGCTTTCTTCTGCTAATTTAGACTTGTTCTTCCATTTCAGCTACATTTCAGAATGTTTTTTTATAGCTAATTTCAGCTGTTTTTCAGCAAGTTCTTCAGCAATAAGCATTTAAACTGCAGGAAATGCAACTTCTCTAGTCAAGTTTGATTTATTTGATGTAAAATAAACAGCAGCGAAGCTCTTTAAACACTGATTAAACTGGCATCAGCTTCATCATCACTGACTTTTCCTACAGCAGTTTCACCCACAAGCTGTAGGTTTGAGTTTACCAAGAGAGCGAAGAGGTTTTTCAGCCTTGACCAGCTCCAGAGCATCCAGAGCGTCCTGGGTTTCACCCTCCAGAGAAACCAGCAGGTCAAACAGACACTGAGCCGACACTCCTTTAGACAAACCAGTGCTAGTGCTCGTCTGGAATGAACAGAAAAACGGAAAGCTTTAAATGTGATCCGTTCAGATTACAGCACCTGTCGTTTATTTTTTTATTTTGAAATCTTACAGTGAATTCCAGCAGCGGAGCCACACTGGCAAACAGCTGGAGGACGAAGGGCTTTCTGTGGAGGATGTAAAACTGCCGACAAGAAAACTCAATGCCCTGCCGCAGCAGAGGGTTGCTCTCATAGTCAGCGTAGACCTGCCAGAGGACAGCCAGAGATAAAAAAGTTTTAGAAGGTTAATTAAAGGTGCTGTTGTGTGTATTTTACTTCATACTTAAAAACACAGCTGGGAGATTTATTTACCGTATTTTTCGGAGTATAGGTCGCACCTTTTTATCATTTTTTTCATGGCCTGCGACCTACTGTATAGTCAGGTGCGGCCTATATATGGCTTTTTTTTCACTTAAGGCTAAACAAAATTTTAAATCCAGCTCATTTCACAATTACGTTCATTTATTAAGGAAAAGTTCAGCTCAGACACATATTTGCTATAATTTTTATCAAACAAATAATTGTTTTTAAGTGTTAATCTTCTTAAAAGCCTTGCTGTGCGCTCCTGTGGCAGACATTTGCAGCAGAGCTAAACGTAGGTGCGACCTATACTCCGGTACGACCTATCTAGGGATTTTTCCAATCTATTGGTGATAATAGGACAATGCAACCTATACTCCGGTGCGACCTATACTCCGAAAAATACGGTAAACAAAATGTATTTTAAGTTCACATTGTTCGTACCTGGAGCATGGTGGGAAGGATCCACTGGTATCCGCTCAGGGAGAAGAGGTGGTTGAAGTGGACGGCCGTGTTGATGGCGGTGGCCGTGTACTGCCTGAGGAGGGCGCTGTCCTCTGGATGCAGAAGCAGCGCCCCGTTGAAGACGTTAAGGAACAGCATCATCTCATCCCCCCATGGGTATTCACTGGGCATGCCCAGGAACATCTCCTCCAGCAGCTTGATCCACAGCACCTTGTGGAGTGTGTCCAAACCGAACAGTTCCTTACCTGCAAAAGTGAGGACGACACAGTCGCGTCTCCACAGTCCTTAAAAGAATCTGCTTGAACTGTTGATGATAATTATTTCACAATTTGTCGCACCTTGTGGCTCGTTGAAAAGAGAAAACTCTGCATCAATGGCGGTTCGTGGGAAGGAGGGCAGCCGAAGCAGGTCTTCCTGCAGCAGGGAGACGTGGGACTGCTTGTGCACAGCTGGAATGTGTTGCGTGAGGGAGATGAGGAAAAGCACCCGTCCAACCTCCTCTAATTTACGAGAAAACACCTAGACAGGTAAAAATATTAAAGGTTTAGCCAATTTAGGGTCTTGTTTGCTTTTCTGCAATGGGTTAATTTCAGCAGTTATTTCCCAGCAATGGAAAACCTTACCTGTTTCTGAATGAGCTCTTGGCCTTTCTCGGGCAACATGTGGACGAGGTTGAGCTGGGGAGAAACTGACCTCCGGAAAGGGTAGATGTCTCTTACGTAAGTCTGAGGAACAGAAGCAGCAATACTGAAATAAACACTCTTCACAGAACAAAGAAAACCAAAATCAAGAACTCCCGTACATCATTTAAAACAGGATGTGTTTTTAATCTGCTTCTATACCAAGAAAAGTAACCATGTACTGTATTGACTGGAAAAGTCCAAACGTTTTGGCTATTATACAACACAGTTGCCAAAAAGCTCCTTTTTTTGTTGTAATTTTCATTTCATTTTTATATTTTTTTATTGATTATTAGCTGTATATTGACAAATATGGTACAAAAACGTGCATAACAAGCTAATATTCACAGATTTTAACCCAAAAACAAAACCCCAGACAGCAGATAAACCCACCAAATAACATTTGCGCAAAGTAGAGGTGGTAGTAATAACAATTAATAAAATAAATTAAAATCAGTCACAATTCTACAATGCAATAATTAATAAAATAAAATAAATAAAATAAATCACAATTATACAATGCTATTTTAGATAGACCCATGTCCATAAACTATATAAGGTAAAATTAAGTAAACTACAAAAAAAAAAAAGAAAGGTATGGGGGGAGGGGGAGCTACTCAACGACAGTTGTAGAAGATTTCTCATAAATTGTTAAAGGGGACCACAGATTCAAAATTCACTTTTTAATGTTTTTTTACTAAACTTTGGGTATTTACTTCATAAAAAAACAGTCCTAAGGCCAAAAAAATGCACCCAGTGGTTTATTTACTCTAAGTAGATTTATTTATTTTTGATAAATACACCTGGATTCACACTTCCTGCGGTTATTGACGTCACAACCCGCAGCCAATCACCTCAAACCTGAGTCCAGCCCCTCACCTAGCAACCCCTGGTTAGGCTCAACCCACTTCTGTATTAAACACATGACTGTTGTTTTTCATGATTTCATCTCATCTTTTGTTTATATGTTCTTAATTTCATGTGTACAGCACTTTGTTGCAGCTGTGTTTTTTTTAAATGGCTTTATAAATAAAGTATAATTGTTATTTTTATGTTTTAGTTCAATTTTTAGTGTATTTGCGATCGCTCCCAACGCGCAGCCGGCAAAAATTAAACGAGCGGACTCCCGGCATAGGGACCGGCGGCAACGGGACCCTCTTCTGGCGCGATGGAGCGGAGCTTCAATTGTACAGCCTCGTTGCAGCGTCCCAGCAGCCTCACAGCAGCGAGGACCTTCTCCTTATGGATTAATTTACGGGAGACACTTGGTGAACTTTGTGTTGTCTTGACTGGAACAGCGATAACTCCCAAAATCGCCGCGTGCAACGAGCGGAGCTGGCAAATACCGGAAGAGGAACAAGCTAACATTAGCATCGGATTCGGGAGGTCTAATGCTAAAAGGAGCAGCACATTGCGGCGCGCTCAGACGGGTTTCGGTAAGTTATCTTAAGTTAACACTAACAGTAAGTCAAATGAGTAATAAAAAAAGAGCTAATTTTAAAACAACAACACATTACAGATACTGGCTGTTACAGAGGGCGTAAACAGATCTTTGAAGGGCGTGGACTTCAGAACTTCTATCAGAAACCGGTCGTTCAAAACGAAAGTTAAAAATGGCAGAATTAAAAAGGGTATAATTGATTATCTAATAATTATTTTGTGTATTAAAATGAATTAATATTGTCAAGATAGCACACAGACATAACATAAACATTTAAAAAACACATCTGAGGTCCCCTTTAAGAAGGGGTACCAAACTTTATAAAATTTATTTTCAGAACCCCGGAGAGTAAATGTTATCTTTTCTAAGTCCATACATAACATAATATCCCTGATCCAATGTGAATGTGACGGGGGAGCTGGATCTTTCCACTTTAATAAAATGGCTCTCCTGGCAAGTAAAGATAAAAATGAAAGCATTCTTTGTTTAAAGCGTGGTATGTCTAGTTCTGGGGCCACTCCAAAGACGGCGGAGATGGGCTTTGGCTCAATCTCACATTGCAAAACTTCAGATATAGTGTGGAAAACTGATTTCCAGAAGTTAGCCAGGGTAGGACAAGACCAAAACATATGGATTAGTGTAGCAGGTGCACTCCTACACCTGTCACACGTTGGATCCACGTTTGGGTAAATGCGCGCCAATTTAACTTTAGAATAGTGTACCCGATGGACAACTTTAAATTGCAGGAGTGCATGACGAGCACACATTGAAGTTGAATGCACCTGATCCAGAATAGAGTCCCACACCTCGTCAGAGAGGGGGGATTGAAGGTCTTGTTCCCAGACTGTTTTAATAGCAGTCAGAGATGGACAATTCAATCTGAAGATAAGACTATAAAGTTGAGACAACACACCTTTGGAAGTGGGATTGATTGACAGAAATGCATCAAGAGGGTTATCTGGAGGTTTATAGGGAAATTGTGGTGTCATACTTTTCACATAATGCCTGACCTGAAGAAATCTGAAAAAATTTGAGGATGCAATTCCAAACTTTTCTGTTAGTTCAGAGAAGCTGGAAAAGCGTAATTTTCCTAAAAATATTGTTTCTCGACAAATACCAGCTCCAAACAAAGTTCATTTGATACCTTGTTATAATGGATGAGGTTCCATCTTTTGTCCATGAGGAAGAAGTGTGCTGATCTAGCCTCAGGAATGTTGAAGAATTCAAGACATTCCTGGTGAAGGAAACCACACAAGAGAAGATAATTTGTCAATACATACAGTTTATATTTCAGTCATGAATTATGGTTGCGCTTGTATCTTTTTTATCTCGCATTGTTCCTAACCAGAACAAGTTCTGTTACATGTTAGAGAATAAACATGGCCAAAACTGTGATCAGTTTCATTTAGTTAAAAAAATCTCAAGTCATTAAGACATGCTTAGCTTCCCTAATTAGGGCTTACTCTGGTTTAGCAGAAGAAAACTCACAGACATCTAGTCAAGCAGTTGTATCGAACAGTTATGTTCAATAAGATCTCTAGGTTTTAAAGATAGATAAAGCTGAGTATCATCAGCAGAACATTAATAAGACATACAGCTGAATGGTTTTATCAAGGGGGCTAAAGGAAGAATTTTGAAATAAAATAACATGAGGTCCAAGAATACACCCCTGAGGCACCCCACAAGTCAGAAAACACTAAAGAAGAAGCATCAATATGACTAAAAGCAGTAAAAAAAACGTTACTGGTAAAACATCCCCAATACATTTTTTAAACAAACAAAAACACCCTGATCAACAAAATAATTCTGACAACAATAAACAGTCTTATTTGCTCAATCCAAACCAGATAACAGAAAACAACTTATTTTTAAGTCTGCGCCAAAGAGTCCCTTAAATTTAAGTAACCTGCTGGATAAAAATATAACTTTAATCCTAATTAAATTTTCACATACTAAGTGGTACAGTTTTACCTTCAGCAGGGCATCAAACTGTGTGTCTTCATGAACTGGTAGCTGTGTAGGAATATCACATTCGTTCTGACCATGAACCACCAGTGTTTTGGTACCTGAAGCAACAATGCAAAAAATGTTATGAAGGTTTTTATTTAGATTGTTTACTATTAACCAGGTTAAATAGGGCTGTATGACATAAAAAATCAGCAGGTGGACCTGGCATGGATGCAGTGACCAGCAGTTTGACCTCACACTGCTCCTTCTTCATCGTCTGCTTTAGGTCCTTAAAGAAGAGCCCCTCCACGTACCCGACTACCTCCCACAGGAAGGTCAATGTGGCTGAGATGGCATCCATACCCCACTCGCAAGGAGTGCGCACAAAGTACATTATGAGCCCCACCTAGAAAAATGATTTTTCTTCAAAAGACTGAATTTTATCTAAAATATCAAACTTTAAAAGCTATTAGAGGTTCGTCTGATGTCGCACCAGGTAGTTGAAGAGGATATGAGAGGTCTGAGCCGGCAGATCTCCAATGTTGAGCAGCAGCTTCCTCAACATGTAGATTAGCTCATCCTAGAGTAAAAAAAACAACAACAACAAAACATATAATTTATGTTCAAAGTTTTGAGGCTGCAGTATGTGTAACTTTAATTCCACTTGTAAAAAAATGTGATGCATGTAAATAATTTTTGAAACGTTCCCCCACCTGCCTGTTGCTCACAGTGAGTTTTTCCAGGAAGTGGCGGAGAACCAGAGCTGGATCTTCAATCAGACAGTTCCACAGGATTTGTTGAGCAATGGCGCTCACTGAACAGATATTAGAGACAATGTTTACCTCAAAAACTCTCAAAGTAATCTTATATAGGAGAAACTTTTTGTTTTAAAAGGCAGTTAGTTAGGCCTAAAAGACTACTGACAAAATATTTTTCTTCAAGACAAATTGTGTGTTGGACCCACCAGCTACGCCGTCCTCTCTGACTTCTCCGTCTTCCATGAGGTGCACTATCGGCAGGACTGCAGCGCAGATGCATGCTGGGAAGACAGCTTGAGGTGGTTGTAGCATGTGGTGAGTAGGAGTGTGTTCTGTTGTGTTTTCTTCCTCTGTAAATCAAAATAGACAATTTAGGCAGATGTATGCAAATATCTGATATATTCCAAGTTTTTCCTTAAGAAATATAAAAGATGACATTTATAAAAAAAACCATATAATATTTAACGGCTATTTTAGGTGTATGCATGTAATTCATAGAGATTATCTGTTCTCTGGCACTGCGTCACAGCTCTCTCCCCTTCCCATCTTGAAAACCCTGACAGACCCGGCAGCTTCATTTTTGTTCTGGTGTTGGACTTAATTAAGGTCACGTCCTCTGAAATATGCGAGAGGCTGGGTGTAAACATTAATTTTTGTTTGAGAGAGGGAATGAGGGCCAGAGGATCATGTTTTGTGAGTCACAGTCACCAGCGTTGAATTAAACCTTGATACAATGATCAAAAGAAGATTTAAAAATATTCAATCAATCAATCAGCTTTATTTATATAGCACATTTTAAAAACCGCAGGGTTAGCCAAAGTGCTGTACAGTAAAACAAAAGATAGCTAACTAAAATGATAAAAAAAATAAAAAAAGCAGCATACAAAAATAAAAATACATATACCAGTCTCACTGCAGGTGGGTTAAAATGCCATAAAAGAACAAGATCACGTGTTAAAAGCCAAGGTATAAAAGTGTGTTTTTAAAAGGGATTTAAAAACAGGAAGAGAGGAGGCCTGTCTGACACTCAGTGGCAAATTGTTCCACAACCTGGGAGCAGCGACAGAAAACGCTCTGTCACCTCTGAACTTCAGCCTAGTTTTGGGCACTGTCAGCAGCAACTGATCAGCTGATCTTAGAGATCGGGGAGGGCAGTAGGGCTGAAGCAGCTCAGACAGATATGGTGGGGCAAGGTTGTTCAGGCATTTAAAAACAAATAGCAAAAGTTTAAAATGAATTCTGTAGTGCACAGGGAGCCAGTGAAGGGACGCCAGGATGGGAGTGATATGCTCGCATCTACGGGTCTGAGTTAACAGGCGAGCAGCAGAGTTCTGCACGAGCTGCAGACGGGCGAGAGAGGTCTGGCTGATGCCTACATACAGCACATTACAGTAGTCATAGAGTCATATTGTGGCACATACCATATACAGATGGTCCTCGGGTTACGACGGTCTCGAGTTACGACGTTTCGTGGTTACGACGCATCTCTCATTTACTACGAACAGCCTTTTTTTGAGTTATGCAGCAGCGGCCACTGCGGCGGAAGAATACAGTATTGTACTGTACGCGGTGCGGCGGCGGAGGGATACAGAGGCGGAGGGATACACAGGTGGAGGAATACATTACGTATTGTAAACGCTCTGGACCGAGGTTGACGGCAGAACCAGCGCGAAGCAGTGGAAAAATACAGGCGGAGACCTTACTGTAAATGCTCTGGACCAAGGTTGATGGTGATTTTACGTCGTAAACGGAACGGAATACGGCAGATGGACCGAGCTGGACGGCGGTTTTAAGTTGTAAACGAATAGAGAATACGGCAGATGGACCGAGCTGGACGGCGGTTTTATAGAGAATACGGAGGATGGACCGAGCTGGACGGCGGTTTTAAGTCGTAAACGAATAGAGAATACGGAGGATGGACCGAGCTGGACGGCAGTTTTACGTCGTAAACGAATAGAGAATACGGAGGATGGACCGAGCTGGACGGCGGTTTTAAGTCGTAAACGAATAGAGAATACGGAGGATGGACCGAGCTGGACGGCGGTTTTAAGTCGTAAACGAATAGAGAATAGGGAGGATGGACTGAGCTGGACGGCGGTTTTAAGTCGTAAACGAATAGAGAATACGGAGGATGGACCGAGCTGGACGGCGGTTTTAAGTCGTAAACAAATAGAGAATACGGCAGATCGACCGAGCTGGACGGCAGTTTTACGTCGTAAACGAATAGAGAATAGGGAGGATGGACCGAGCTGGACGGCGGTTTTAAGTCATAAACAAATAGAGAATACGGAGGATAGACCGAGCTGGACGGCGGTATTACGTCGTAAACGAATAGAGAATACGGAGGATGGACCGAGCTGGACGGCGGTTTTAAGTCATAAACAAATAGAGAATACTGAGGATGGACCGAGCTGGACGGCGGTATTACGTCGTAAATGAATAGAGAATACGGAGGATGGACCGAGCTGGACGGCAGTTTTACGTCGTAAACAAATAGAGAATACGGAGGATGGACCGAGCTGGACGGCGGTTTTAAGTCATAAACGAATAGAGAATATGGAGGATGGACCGAGCTGGACGGCGGTTTTAAGTCGTAAACGAGAAGAGAATACGGAGGATGGACCGAGCTGGACGGCGGTTTTAAGTCGTAAACGAATAGAGAATACGGAGGATGGACCGAGCTGGACGGCGGTTTTAAGTCGTAAACGAATAGAGAATACGGAGGATGGACCGAGCTGGACGGCGGTTTTAAGTCGTAAACGAATAGAGAATACGGAGGATGGACCGAGCTGGACGGCGGTTTTAAGTCGTAAACGAATAGAGAATACGGCAGATGGACCGAGCTGGACGGCAGTTTTACGTCGTAAACGAATAGAGAATAGGGAGGATGGACCGAGCTGGACGGCGGTTTTAAGTCATAAACAAATAGAGAATACGGAGGATGGACCGAGCTGGACGGCGGTATTACGTCGTAAACGAATAGAGAATACGGAGGATGGACCGAGCTGGACGGCAGTTTTACGTCGTAAACAAATAGAGAATACGGAGGATGGACCGAGCTGGACGGCGGTTTTAAGTCATAAACGAATAGAGAATACGGAGGATGGACCGAGCTGGACGGCGGTTTTACGTCGTAAACGAATAGAGAATACGGAGGATGGACCGAGCTGGACGGCAGTTTTACGTCGTAAACGAATAGAGAATACGGAGGATGGACCGAGCTGGACGGCGGTTTTAAGTCGTAAACGAATAGAGAATACGGAGGATGGACCGAGCTGGACGGCGGTTTTACGTCGTAAACGAATAGAGAATACGGAGGATGGACCGAGCTGGACGGCGGTTTTACGTCGTAAACGAATAGAGAATACGGAGGATGGACCGAGCTGGACGGCGGTTTTACGTCATAAACGAATAGAGAATACGGAGGATGGACCGAGCTGGACGGCGGTTTTAAGTCGTAAACGAATAGAGAATACGGCAGATGGACCGAGCTGGACGGCGGTTTTAAGTCGTAAACAAATAGAGAATACGGAGGATGGACCGAGCTGGACGGCGGTATTACGTCGTAAACGAATAGAGAATACGGAGGATGGACCGAGCTGGACGGCAGTTTTACGTCGTAAACGAATAGAGAATACGGAGGATGGACCGAGGTGGATGGCGGTTTTACATCATAAACGGAATGGAGAATACGGAGGATAGACCGAGGTGGACGGTGTCACCAGCATCCAAGTAGGCTATTAACTGTTTTTTCCCTTCATTATGGCTCCTAAACGTATGTATTTTTTGATAATTATGTAGGGTACTGTGTTAGGATGGGCTAAGTGCTTGGTAATACAGTATTGTACATGTATATGGTGCAGTATGTTCATATATTCTGACTTACGTCGAAAATCGGTTTACGCCGCAGCGTAGGAACGGATCTACATCGTAAGTCGAGGACTACCTGTACATATATAGTATAAATATATTTAGATATTTTATAACAGAGTGAAGCATCTGTGTGCGTATTGGTGCTGTGGAGTCCTCTGTAGCGCCTATCACATGTGGAGTACCTCAGGGATCTATACTTGTCCTCCTTCTGTTTTCCCTTTATTTGCTCCCTCTGGGATCTATTCTCCACAAACATGGCAATTCATTTCATTTTCATGCTGATGACAGCCAAATGTATGTGCCATTAAAACAAGATACACAGTAAGTACTCCATGAACCAACTCCTGGAATGTATGGCAGAAGTCAGAGCATGGATGTCACAGAACTTTTTACATTTTAATGAGGAAAAGACTGAGGTCTTGTTGTTCAAGTGCAGTGATGATTTCAGACTCCATGCTGATCTGGGTCCTTTAACACAACATTTGACTGAGACGGCAACTAACCTGGGCATGAGGCTGGACAATGATTTTAAACTTGATGCACATATTCAATCAGTGATCAAGTCCAGTTTTTATCACTCGAGACAAATGGTCAAAGTCAAACCATTTCTGTCACAACATCATTTTGAAATTTTAATCCATACTTTCATTACAACTCATCTGGACTACTGTAATGCACTTTATGTCGGTCTGAGACATTAATGACTCAACTTTAGGTGGTTCAGAATGCTGCTACTCACCTTTTACTCACTTTGAAATGTTGGTTTTACTGTTCTTATTTGTTTTTTAGTTTTTACTGTTGGCTGTTTTATGATTTTGGCAGTTCATTACTTTTATGGTATCTGTTGATTTTATGGTTTTTATGCTTGTATGTGTTAGTGTACAGCACTTTGGCCAATGGTGTTGTTTTTAAAGTGCTTTATAAATAAAGTTGTGTTGTATTGTATTGTACAGTATACATCACAATACTAACATGTGCTCATTTCCCCATGATCTTGGATAAGCTTATCATAAAAAGCTAATCCGAATAAGAGACACTTTCTTTTTACAATACCTTCTGCACTGGCCATTGAGCGGACAGACCACAAAGAGCCACGGCGGAACGAGTAGTTCCTGTGGGAGTTGCTGGAGGCACAGGAAGGGCTGACGGACAGACGGCGAGTTGCCAGGTTCACCACTTCGTCTGCTGGTGGGATCAATGTTAAAAACAACAGGCTGTCAGGGAGCAAAGGGATCGTCAAGAAATTTGCCAGATTTAGATTCATGCACTCGGAGCCCCTACCTTCCTCCTCCTGCTCAGGCGGAGGGCTGCACGTGGGCTCGTAGCAGGCCTCCTGAGCCACGGGGATGGCGGTGATGATGCTTGCCTCGCGGCCTAAACGCCGCTTTTCCTCTTCCTGCTGCAGGTTCTTAAGGATGTGCTCGGCCCGCTGGTGAGAGCGCGACACTGCCCGCGCAGAAAAGGATTTCTAAACAGAAAATATAGACAAAAAGAGTCCAGAAACAGTCTGTATCCTTCAGGAATGCGCGTCGACAGCCACTCTAGGCTACGTCCAAGGAGCGTTTTGTGATTTCAAACAACTGAACAACACGTTAATACAGTAAGTCTCATCCAGCGCTTTGGTCTCATGCTCGAATATCCTCCTGGAGAACAATGCTCAAATGTTAAATAGGATCAATCATGACACAAATACATGTTTTCAGACTGGAATTTGGAGAATTTACTGTATCTCGTGTACAGTAAATGCCTCACAGCACTCACACAAGCGCTCGTACACATTTAAACACTGCCGGCTCAACGCATGGTATGAAAAACATTCACAGCAAAGTCATTCTTCGTCTAATGACCATGCAATCAACAGCACGACACGCACAGTATGTCTGTATGCTCGATGCATGCTGTTACTGGCCTAATCTTGTCTTTTAGCAATCAAAGCAAATGGTGGATTTGAATACATCTCTGAACAAGATGCAGCATCCATGAAACTGCCAGAGACATGAAGACGATTTTCCCTTCCTGTCGTCACTGAGCAGAGTTAACAAGATGCATCAGCACAAACATCCGGACAGAAATACCAACTTACTATGGTATGGACTGACTGAATTAATGTGGGGTACTAAAAACAAAGACAGTTGATAGATAAAATTATAGGACATGTGCTCGCAGGTTGTAATCAGAAACTAGCAAACATTGACAGTCATGATTTGTAAAAAACAAATAAATAAAAAGATAAGAATGTGAAAGGAGATTTTTTTTTTAAGAGCAAACATCTTACAGCTCTTGAAAGTGTTTATCTCCCTAAATTTACTTTTAAAAGGCAACAATTTAAACTAAAAGCTCAGACTTACGGACTGGTCTTCGTTGATTGGATCCTGGACGCTGCCAGTTGTCTGCGGTACCCAGGGGGGGTCGAATATGGGGACGCAGGGCATGCCCAGGATTGGAGACGGCAACGTGAAGTTGATGCTGGGTGGAGGGATCTGACAAGATAAATTAATCCCAAAAAGGCTGATTAGGTTGGGCAAAGATTCCTAAATTGAACAAAACTAATGAACACATAGCATTACTCGATTCACTTTTGGAATAAAACAAACTAATTAACATTATTATACTGTTATTTTACTATTCGACAAAAAGTTGTTGTTTGTGACACGTGAACATTCCTAATTACTTAAAAAATTATGCATGTTCGTTACATTTTTCACCAAAGGGCGTCAACATCATTTTACCGGTGCAATGCATTCTGGGGACATACATCGGTTGTAATGGAGTCTAAAACACAAGGAGTTGAGGCTAAAAATGTATAACGCAACAATAAAGTTGTATTTTGTATTAGTCCTTATGCACAATATATGGGTGAAACAATAAAACATGATCAACTTGTGATGTTGAATTCATTAGCTCTATATCGCTATATAAGCTCTGGGTCTAACAATAAAAATATATAATAGTTCTGAAGCAAATGTCCTATATATTAATTCTGGAGCTTATGCTATAATAATAATAATAATAATAATAACAATAATGTCCTTTCCTGTCATCTGTGTATGTTTCCCATACACAGACGAAATTCGTCTCTGCATTTAACCCAACCACCACCAGGTGGTGCAGTGAGCAGCCAGAAAGCGCCCGGGGAGCTGGATAATTAGGTGTGCACTCATAGACACCCCAAGGTGTGTAGTGGCCGGAGCGCGAACCCGCGTCCTTCGGGTCCCAAGTCGGAAGCCCTGCCACTACACCATCTAATAATGTGTATGTATTGTCATCATTGTATGTTCCCATACAATGGCGAAATTGGCTCTCTGCATTTAACCCGTCCACCATGAGACGGAGCAGTGGGCGACCTTTGGAGGCGGCCGGGGAGCAACTGGGGATGGGGTGTCCTGCTCAGAGACACCATGAGATGTGTAATGACCTGGGATCGAACCTGGGACCTTCGGGTCCCGAGTCGGCTGCCCTGCCCCTACACCATATTAACTCTGGAGATAGCATATACTGTATATTAGCTCAGGGGCTTACACCATATATAAAACTTCTGAAACCAACACTATTTGGTCTGGAGCTAAGGCAGTATATATTAGCTCTGAAGCTAATTCTATTAAGTCTGGAGCTAACGCCATATATAGTAGCACTGGAACTAACATTATTAGGTCTGAAGCTAACATCATATATATTAGTTCTGGAGCGCTATTAGGTATGAAGCCAACACTATTAGCTCTGGAGCTAATGCCATATATCTTAGCTCTGGAGTTAACACTATTAGGGCTGGTGCTACTAACACCATATGGGGGAGTGGTGGCGCAGAGGTTAGAGACAGTGGGCCTGTAATCGGAAGGTCACTGGT
>JBBPBX010073179.1:0-17891 GCA_038048925.1 Garcialebias charrua | reverse complement strand
ATATATTATATATATATATATATATATATATTATATATATATATATACAGGGAACCCTCGAGTTACGTCAGAGATCGGGACCTACGAGTGTGACTTAGGTCGATTCTGTCGTATCTCGCGGACCAAAAACACGTGCCTGTCGTAGGTCCGCATTTCTGCCGCAGGTCGCGGCTATACCGCTAACGGAGCGCCGCACACACATTTAACGGCATGAGAATGAACAAGCGGACATCCTGTGCCATAAACATGCATAGAACTTTATTTACAAACACTTAGATAACAAATTATACCACACATTCATCCATAACACACAAAACCAGTACCTGTACAGCATGTACAGTACAGTACAGTACAGGTACTGTACTGTACAGTACTGAAATGTTTTTTTCAGCACAGACAAAGCATACAAAATACAAATCTCTTCCTGAACAGTTCTCAGCCATAATCTGCAAATGAGTTCAACCATGAAACATGAACACTTCTCTTTGAGCAGCAGCTGTCAACATCAAAATGCAGCATATGATAAGGAACTCCCATGCATTCATCCATGCATCCAGCAGCAGCTAGAACATGTCAACCATGAAACATGAACACTTCTCTTTGAGCAGCAGCTGTCAAAATGCAGCATGCATTCATCCATGCATCCAGCAGCAGCAAAAACATGTCAACCATGAAACATGAACACTTCTCTTTGAGCAGCAGCTGTCAAAATGCAGCATGCATTCATCCATGCATCCAGCAGCAGCAAAAACATGTCAACCATGAAACATGAACACTTCTCTTTGAGCAGCAGCTGTCAACATCAAAATGCAGCATATGATAAGGAACTCCCATGCATTCATCCATGCATCCAGCAGCAGCTAGAACATGTCAACCATGAAACATGAACACTTCTCTTTGAGCAGCAGCTGTCAAAATGCAGCATGCATTCATCCATGCATCCAGCAGCAGCAAAAACATGTCAACCATGAAACATGAACACTTCTCTGAGCAGCAGCTGTTAACATGTTGCAACCATCATGTTTTTGAAACCAGTGCAGTCCATGTGGTGTTGGTGTGCAGTCCATGTGCATGAAAAAGTCCATGAACCCAAAAAAGAAGCTGGAAGCAGCAGAAGAAAGAAACAAGGAAACAAAATGTCCTTACTTTGACTGAAGTGTAGGTAGACACTGATGTTTTTCTCAAGTTCAAACCTGGATCAGATGGAACTGCTTAGCCAGTGCTCATCCATGAATGATGGGAGCATTTTAGGCCAGGTGGGAGCTCAGCGGTGTGGTCCTGATGTGAACAGTTCTGTCCATCAGCAAAGGTGTTTTTTTGTTTGTTTTGGCAGCAGTCATACATGCAGAAGGTGTTGACCCAGGTGATGGATGGAGGCAGATGGCAGGACTGATGTCCTGGACGACAGAGGCAGGACAGAGTGGACACACATCCATCCATGAGGAAAGTCCACGATGTGAGCTGTGAAAACAACAACACAAAAATGAACATGAGCTCTTACAGGTGGGCCTGTGAACACCTGAAGATGGCAAACATCTTGTCCTCACCTGATTGGTGTGGTGCAATGATGGAGAGGTGCTAGAGGGAGAGAGGCAGGCAGGCAGGCAGGCAGGACAGAGTGGACACACGTCCATCCATGAGGAAAGTCCACGATGTGAGCTGTGAAAACAACAACACAAAAATGAACATGAGCTCTTACAGGTGGGCCTGTGAACACCTGAAGATGGCAAACATCTTGTCCTCACCTGATTGGTGTGGTGCAATGATGGAGAGGTGCTAGAGGGAGAGAGGCAGGCAGGCAGGCAGGCAGGCAGGACAGAGTGGACACACGTCCATCCATGAGGAAAGTCCACGATGTGAGCTGTGAAAACAACAACACAAAAATGAACATGAGCTCTTACAGGTGGGCCTGTGAACACCTGAAGATGGCAAACATCTTGTCCTCACCTGATTGGTGTGGTGCAATGATGGAGAGGTGCTAGAGGGAGAGAGGCAGGCAGGCAGGCAGGCAGGACAGAGTGGACACACGTCCATCCATGAGGAAAGTCCACGATGTGAGCTGTGAAAACAACAACACAAAAATGAACATGAGCTCTTACAGGTGGGCCTGTGAACACCTGAAGATGGCAAACATCTTGTCCTCACCTGATTGGTGTGGTGCAATGATGGAGAGGTGCTAGAGGGAGAGAGGCAGGCAGGCAGGCAGGCAGGACAGAGTGGACACACGTCCATCCATGAGGAAAGTCCACGATGTGAGCTGTGAAAACAACAACACAAAAATGAACATGAGCTCTTACAGGTGGGCCTGTGAACACCTGAAGATGGCAAACATCTTGTCCTCACCTGATTGGTGTGGTGCAATGATGGAGAGGTGCTAGAGGGAGAGAGGCAGGCAGGCAGGCAGGCAGGCAGGCAGGACAGAGTGGACACACGTCCATCCATGAGGAAAGTCCACGATGTGAGCTGTGAAAACAACAACACAAAAATGAACATGAGCTCTTACAGGTGGGCCTGTGAACACCTGAAGATGGCAAACATCTTGTCCTCACCTGATTGGTGTGGTGCAATGATGGAGAGGTGCTAGAGGGAGAGAGGCAGGCAGGCAGGCAGGCAGGACAGAGTGGACACACGTCCATCCATGAGGCAAGAGCAACAGGTGGAAGTTCACTTCCATAGCCTGGTCCATGAGGCAAGAGCAACAGGTGGAAGTTCACTTCCATAGCCTGGTCCATGAGGCAGAGCAACAGGTGGTTCTGTACTGTACAGTATAAACCCACACACAGACGTGAACATCTGCAAAGAATGAAAACACAGACAACAACAACTTCTCCTTACCTGTGTGGTGTGGTGCACATGTGTTGATGGACCAAGGGGGCGTGACGCTTTGGAGGCTGTCGAGAGAGCGGTGATGTTTACAGTAGATGTAGCATAAAACAAAAACTACAGGAAAAAACAACGACATGTCTTTGCTGTACCTTTCACACGATGCTGTGCTGTTATGTGAAGGTGGGCAGGTCAGTGATGGGATGGTGGAGCTGGTGGAGAGGAGGTGGAGGAGGAGGAGCAGCAGGCTGTGAACAGAACAACAAATTGATTAACAGATGAAGTTACTGTGTGTAACGTGACACAACTCTGAAAAATAAAAATAACAATTCATTACCTGGAGGGAGGGAGAGGGGAGGCAGAGAGGGGAGGCGTCTTTTACTGGGGAGAGGCTGAGTTGTCCATGGAGTCATCTTGGCTTGCTGCAGGAGGACTGGCTGGTGTTGGATCTTCTGGTGCACCAGCAGATCCTGGAGGAAGAGGAGCTGCAGAGACGGTGACAAACCTTAACATGCTGCTCTGCACAGCCTCTTGCTTCTTCTCGTCCAGGATCTGCTGATAACACGCCAGCCCGCCCAAGATGACTCTTCGAGCCCTCTCAAACCTCTCCCCATCTTCGTCCTGCTTCTCTAACCGGGCCAAGCCGCTGTGGAAGTCCTTGAAGGCCAATGCCAACTCCTGCCGGCTGAAGGTCTTGGGTGGGTTAGGGTTGGCCTGCACCTCTTCCTCAGCCGGGACGTGCCTGTCGAGGAGAAGGAGGTCTTCCACTGACAGGTCCTCTCCTGTTGATCCCAGAAGCTGTTGGACATCATCCACGTCCATCTCGAGCTCCAGTGACCTGCCCATCCTCACAACGTCCTCAATGACATTGTCAACCTCCCTGGAATCGTGTACCTGTTGAACAAGCTGTGGACACACCTTCTTCCACACGCCGCTCATGTTGTTCTGAGTCACACGATTCCAGGAGTGATCAATGTTCAGCACAGCATCGTGGATGTTGTATGTTCTCCAGAAGTCTTTGAGGCTGACACCTGGAGTCATTCCGGTTGCCTCCAAAGCGTTACGAATGACCCTCTGGAGATAGTACGCCTTAAACGTACTTATCACCCCTTGGTCCATCGGCTGGATCAGCGAGGTGGTGTTAGGAGGCAGGTACACCACCTGCACAGCCGTGTTAATGTCGGTGAGATCAGGGGGGTGTCCTGGAGCGTTGTCCAACACCAGCAGGACTTTAAAGGGAATTTTGGGAATGGCAAAAACGCTTGACATCTGGCACAAAATGTTGCTTAAACCATTTTGAAAACACTTCCAGCGTTACCCAGGCCTTCCTATTTGATGCCCAATAGACTGGAAGCCTTTTTTTATCAACATGATTGAAGGCTCTGGGGTTTTCAAATTGGTAAATCAACAAGGGCTTGAGTTTGCAGTCCCCAGAAGCATTCCCCCCAAGCAGCAAGGTCAGGCGCTCCTTGCCAACTTTGTGACCTGCTGCTATTCGCTCATCTCTGCTAATGTAGGTCCTGTTGGGCAAACGCTTCCAGAACAGGCCTGTCTCATCGACATTAAACACTTGCTGGGCAGTGTACCCGCCGTCCCTGATGACCTGAGCCAGTTTGTCCGGGAAGGCCTCAGCTGCTGCGTGGTCAGCACTGCCTGCCTCTCCTGTTTAAATGCACACAAAAACAGTAAAATGAATTTTTTTTTTTTAATCGGAAGTCAAGGACTACCTGTACCTGTAACAAAAAAAAATAAGAGAAATTAAATGCTCACCCTGTATTTTTAGGTTGTGCAAATTCGCTCTGTCCTTGAAGCGCTGAAACCATCCTTTGGAGGCAGTGAATTCATCAGGTCCAGTGTCCCCCTCTCCCACAGCACCCCTCCCTGAAGTGCTGCTTGACGTCCCTTCTCCAGGATCGCTCTGCTGTGACGTCCCTTCGCCTGAGTCGCTCTGTTGTGACGTGCCTTCGCCTTGCTCGCTCTGTCCTGCCCCCTCCTCCCCCGCACCTCCCTCCTCCCCCGCACCTCCCTGACTCCTAGCTTTCAGCGTGCTGTAAATCATGCGGGCCTTCTCCCTGATCACGGCCATGCACACGGGCACGCGCCTTTGAGCATTGTCCTCGATCCAAACCAAGAGCAACCTCTCCATCTCCACCAAAACACCCGTTCTCTGCTTCGTGATAATTGTGGACTTCATGGGTGCGGAACGACGCACTTGGTCCAGAATTCTCTCTCTGTCTGCCTTGATCGTGCCCACCGTCGAACGCGGAAAGCCTAGCTTCGCTGCTACCTCGGTCGCTGACATGCCCCCATCACACATTTTAACAATTTTTAGCTTCGTCTCAAGGGTTATGGTCTGCCTGGGTTTCTTACCCGCACCCTTATCAGCGGACTTCGAAGGCCTCTTGGGTCCCATTTTATTTCTCTCTCACGAAAAAAAATGTCAAAAAAAAAAAATCGCTAAACCTATGCTACCTAACCTGTGGCTAATAAAATACCGCTCGCTAAACCTATGCTACCTGTGGCTAATAAAATACCGCTCGCTAAACCTATGCTACCTGTGGCTAATAAAATACCGCTCGCTAAACCTATGCTACCTGTGGCTAATAAAATACCGCTCGCTAAACCTATGCTACCTGTGGCTAATAAAATACCGCTCGCTAAACCTATGCTACCTGTGGCTAATAAAATACCGCTCGCTAAACCTATGCTACCTGTGGCTAATAAAATACCGCTCGCTAAACCTATGCTACCTGTGGCTAATAAAATACCTCTCGCTAAACCTAATGCTAACTGAATGCAATGCTAATGATCGATAAAGTGTACGTACGTTTGCTTTTCTCTCTCTCGCCGAAACTCAACAACGTGGTGAAGATGGCGTCCCTTTAAATAGTACGGCAGTGTCGCCCAACCCCTACCACATGGTCACGCCCACTGTCATGCGCGAACACCCAAGGTGTGTACCCCTCCCCCACCTTGCCGCTTGCCGTAGTGTCGCACTTTTTTTGCCGTATCTCGATTACATACTTCTAATGTATTTCTGTCGTAAGTCCGTTTTTTCGGTCGTATGTCGACGGCATTCTTTCAAAGAGGCCTGTCGTAAGTCTGCGTTGCCGTAGGTCGCAGGTGTCGTACCTCGAGGGTTCCCTGTATATATATATATATATATATATATATATATATATATATATATATATATATATATATATATATATATATATATATATTAGGCATGTAACGGTTGTAATGGGTTTACCGAACCGTTCCGGTACACCACGTTCGGTTCGGTCCACCTGCGTACCGTTTCGGTTATTTTTTCACTCATTAAACGTTCTTAACAGGGGAATATATGCACCGCGGAACAAAATTTCCTGGGCGCGTTTCAGCACGGACCTATTTTCGCGTGGCACGCGCAGCATTTAGCCGTTAGCATCTCGTGCGGTCTCCTGTTTTTGAACGTTATAGCTTTCTTCAAAAGACGAGCGCACGCGCAGCTTGTGTGGACTTTGCTTCATGAAGACTGCAGCAGCTGCTTGAGTGACGCAGCAGCAACACGTCACGTGAACGCGCTGGAAACTGTCATCTGAACATGAACAGCAGCTGCATTAAAACTACTTCATCCGAACGTGAATGAAGAGCTGCATTAAAACTTCATCCGAACGTGAACAACAGCTGTATTAAAACTACTTCATCCGAACGTGAATGAAGAGCTGCATTAAAACTTCATCCGAACGTGAACAACAGCTGTATTAAAACTACTTCATCCGAACGTGAATGAAGAGCTGCATTAAAACTTCATCCGAACGTGAACAACAGCTGTATTAAAACTACTTCATCCGAACGTGAATGAAGAGCTGTATTAAAACTTCATCCGAACGTGAACAGCAGCTGTATTAAAACTCCTTCATCAGGTAATCAGAGCGGTCCAGAGCAATAACACAAGCTGTGAGTTTTTAAATCTCTGAATCTGTCTGAACGTTGTTATATGTGCAGGTTTTAAAGTTACTGAGCGTCGCTATGAGACATTCATCACGTCAACACTTCAAAAAGTTCAGCTCTTTATGAAAAAACTAACTGATGTTGTCAACAACAAGCCCTGGACCAGATTAAAGCCCTGCCTGCCATGATGATGAAGAGTGAGCGATTCAACCGTTCAAGAGGTATTGTTTTATTATTATCTAAATAATCTTTTTTTTTTAAATCATAATCTTATTAACTTGTTTTTTTTAAATCTCTTTTGTTTTTTATTTCCAGTCTGTGACAGAGGTAAATCCACCTGCAGCTAAGTGATGACTGAACTGAACTCTGAACTGTTCCCACAGTCCCACCTGTCCCACCAAGAAGAAGTTGTGAGTACAGTAATGAGGACAAATACAGCCACACTGCTGCTACTGGACAAAAACTTGATTAGTTAGATTGTAAACAGTCTGTTGCTGCTTATTGTTCTGACTGTTATTGTATTTATTAAGATTTTTATTATTGTTAGTATAGTTTATTTATTGTAGAGTGCTGTTTATTTAAAATCAGAGTCAGAGAGTCTTTATTGTCATTTGCACCGCATGTGGTACATGTGATGAAAACGAGATTATGTACACGGGGTCCCAGTTACATCCAACAACAAATGCAAGAGAAAAACAGTAATAACATCTAGAATTAACTAAGAAAAACATCAACTAGTAATACACTAAGCCCTAATATAGTGGAAAAACATCATTATAAACAGCAGCACGAACATGAGTCTGTATGAGCAGATGGTCACAGATGAACACAGCAACAAGAAAACAGATCAGCATCAGCATGATGTGATATTTTGCAGTGTTTATTTTTATTTTATTTTTATTTATTCATTCATGAGTCTAACAGCCTCAGGGTAGAAGCTGTTCCTCAGTCTAGTGGTTCTACATTTGATGCTCCTCAACCTCCGTCCTGAGGGGAGTGGGGCAAAGAGTGTGTGTGCTGGGTGAGTGAGGTCTTTCATGATGCAGGTGGCTCTTTTCCTGCATCTGGAGGTGTAAATGTCTGTGATGGTGGGGAGACTGACTCCGACAGACCTCTGTGCAGCCTTCACCACTCTCTGTAGAGCTTTCCTCTCTGCAACTGTGCAGCCTCCATGCCACACGTTGATGCTGGAGCACAGGATGCTCTCCACTGCACACCTGTAGAACGAGGTGAGAACTGGGCTGCTCAGACCAGCTCGTCTCAGTCGTCTGAGGAAGTAGAGTCTCTGATGACCTTTCTTGATCAGGCTGGTGGTGTTGTTGGTCATCCAAATGGGTCACTTTTATTTATTACTACAATACAATACAAACATATTTTTTGCACATTTTCAAAATAAACATTTTGTAAGTCTTTAGTTTGTAAAAAATTTTTTTTTTAAATTTGTACCGAAAAAACCCGAAAATAAACCGAACCGAGCTCTCCTTGTAGTTGAACCGAACCGAAATGTGATTTTAGCGTACCGTTACACCCCTAATATATATATATATATATATATATATATATATATATATATATATATATATATATATAGGCTCAATAAGATTTACCTGACTAAATAAAGGTTGAATGAAGAATGAATATATAAATATGCCCCAAGGCCTCCTCCACGCCAACAGAATGGAATGGCCTCATATACATACCAATGGCTTTAAAAATGCTAATTCAATTTGTCAGTTTGACAATCCCATGGGTTGCATAGGTAAAATTGTCTTTTTGACAAAGACTGGTAGTGCATGTGTTAAACCCATAGAAGAACAAATAAAAATTATAAAACAAGCGATAACTATGTCAGTGCAGGACAAAAAACAAGAAAAACAGCTTTTGAAGAGAGTAGAAGAGACAAAGCGGGCGAAAGTAACGTGGTGAGTTTAATATGGGGAAGAATAAAGAAGTGTAAAGAAGAAACAAAGGAGTTTGAAAAGCAAAAGGAGGCCAACGCCTTACAAAAGGGGAAGTGCAGAAAGTTGTTGATGGCATCAGAAAGTAGTTGCAAGGAATGGTTCAAACTGGTTCTGATAGCACAGGGAGTGTTTCATTTGCTAACTGTAGAGAAATGTGAGAAAACAGGAAGTCTGGAGCCCCCGCCCTATTCTCATAGCAGCATCTCGTCAGCCCCACCGGTAAAGAAGCATAATCCAAAATATCTGAAACAATCAGGAATTTTAAAACATCTGAAATAAGGAGAAAATAAGCAAAATAAAGTGGAAATCATCTGAAAAAGCTTTAATTGGCTAAAACCAGCTAAACAATAGCTAAAACAAGAGCATAGTCTTGCTAAATTAGGCTGAAAAAGTTAGATTAAAAAATGTAGAATTATCTGAAAAAGCGGAAACAGGCTATATACAGAAATTATTAAGTTAAATACCTTTGATGCCATCACATTTTCTTCTTGCCTCAATAAAAGCACTGTCCTACTTGTTATTTAAATCTAACCCAAGAGAAAAAGTTATTTAATTGTTCCCATACATATCTTTAAAAAAAGAAGAAAAAAAAGAAAAGTAAACTTGAAAAGAAAAGTTTAATTAAAAGGACCCAACACTGAAGACATGCACAATTCAAAAACAGAGGGAGGAAAATAATAACTACTGTATTTTTCAGCCTGTATGACATATTTATGGATTTTTTTAACTTAAACTTTTCACAAGCTATCTGAGGATTAAATAATCACCACTGTACCGACAGATATGCGCAACAGATAATGCAGAAATTATGAAACAAACATTGAGGCGCTGAGGTTAGAACAAAGTTTTATTTAGATAGTTTAATATAGGAACAAACGTAGTCCACCTCCTCAGTAGTTGGTGCTGTTTTCCTGAAATACAGAATAAACATTGCATTAAAACAGTTTACACTTCTCAATTTTAACAGGATTAAATAATTTTCTACAGCGCGATTAGTGATGCTGTTACATAACGAAGCATACATAGTGACTTGTCGTGTAGAGAAACGATATAGACTGTAAATAATCCAAATTTAGTTTTGTAGACGAACTTAGCAGCTAACAGCAAAGCTAACGAGCCATTAGGTCCGACGTGGTTCACGAGACGTCGTCCTTATAATTTATGTATAGGCCGTGAGGATGTAGAACCGAACGCATCATACTTGTATTTTCCAATATCAGAAGCAGAGAAAGTGGATTACCAATTTGGAAGACGTACTTTTCTGAATAGTTCCAATGAATGTACACGTCTTGTGAGCGTTGACCGGAAGGAGGGATGCAAAAGACACAGTCGTTTCCTGTACAGCCTGAGTATAATGGAGACCCCTAATGGATGAAAAAAGGTACTGCAGACAGAAGCGTAATAATTTCTAGAGAAACCAAAAATCGGTCGGAGTCACTTTTATTTGTAATTTAATTTAGTTATCCAGGTGGGTTATTCGTTCTGAAACATTTAATAAAAGTAAAAGGATGCAGGTACAGATTTTAATAACTGTTTGGAGTCAGATGAATAAAAGAAGAAGAACAGGAGGGGCTGACAACCTCTCTCCCCTGAAACGTGTACAACACAAACATTTAATTAACTAGGCACACATAGGAGGTATTAACACGTAGCACAATGGAAGTTAAGTTTGATATTGGCTTGTATGAATTATGGACATTAAAAGCAACAAGAGGACAGATTGGGGTTTGAAGAATAATAAATAATAATAATAATAATAATGAATTCAATTTATAACGCACTTTTCATTAATGAAAATCTCAAAGTGCTAAAGAGGGAGTAGCCCTCACAATCAGGTCCTGAATAAACACACCTTTATTTTAATCAATATTTTTCTATTGAGGACATAAAGTGAATCGCAATTTATAACAAATGGAGAATTGGACTTTAAAAAATCGACTAATAGTTCTATACCTGGAACAACAGGCCAAAATGAACGAGCCCATATTTTGACTCTGAATAAATGAGCCACTGAGCTTAACAATTTCAAATTGACAATTTAGGAGGGCATCCCGCGGTGCCGTTTAGACATGAAAATTATACACAATACATAAATAAATCCAACGAGAGGGCAGATCTTAGAAGGCTCAAGGAATTGGCTAATTATCATAGACTGTATACTAGCAAGGTGGTCTTAGAAAACAGTACATTATATTTCCTGAAATAAAAGTCTACAATATTTTTTGATTTCATGGTAAATTGATTATTTCACTTTTAGGTAAACTAATGTTTTGGATCTGTTGTACAGATCAGATTAAAAGATGCCTCTGTCGAAGGATCCATAATAAAGCTTGTTAACAGAAAATTAATTTGATCCTGGTCTGTTAATGATTTTTTATTTTTTTATTTTTTTTAAATAGCCTCATTGGACAGTGTTGGTGGAACGGCAAGAGTGAGTCTTATGGATCCCACCTCATCCTTACAGAACGCATAATGGTAAAACATGCATTAAGATAGGCCTATGTCAAAACACATGTAGCATCTGACTTTTGAATCTTAGCTACTGTGGTTATTGATCAGATCGGATCAGATTTAATATGAAGGTGTGTCCAGAACTGGCTCACGGTGACTTCACTGAGAACAACAACAACATGGCTGGACTCATATGCAGCCCTGCTCAAAGAACTTTCGAGGGGCTTACGCAAAGAACGACTGAAAACAATAAAGGCACCAAAAGAAGGGCAGTGCACTGGACTGTCATCAAAGAACAAAAGACTGTCCACAAAAACTTTCAGCCAAGCAGAGACAAAGACTTTGTCAAAGAACTGTCAAAACATGGTCATCAGACACAAATGGCCAGAATATACGGTCCGGATTTGGGGGATCCTGACGAGAATCAGAACCCAGTGAACGTCTCACTGGGGGCTGGAACAAGAGAAGGCTGAACACGTTCTCCAAACAGACAAGAGAACAAATTGTCCTGAAGTCACCCATACCAGCAAAGGCCGCACCCCATATTGATCTGTGAGGTTCTGTCAATGACTTTGGTATCCGGGGTCAAATCTACAGTTGCTATGATGCATTTTTTAAATACCATACCATACCAGTTTATTTATAAAGCACTTAAAAATACAGCAGCAGCCGTCCGAAGTGCTGTACAAGAATAAAAACAAGCACAAAACAATAAAAACAATCAATCTCAATCATATAAATATCAGAACATCACAAGTAAAATAATACAACATTAAAACAGAGATGTGAACTCATTCTGGTTTAAAAGCCAATGAAAACATATGTGTTTTTAAACGAGTTTTAAAAACAGATATTGATGGGGCCTACCTGACCTTCAGTTGCAGCTCGTTCCACAATTTAGGAGCCAGAGCTGAAAATGCTCTGTCTCCTCTGGTTTTATAAAAGGTTTTCGGGACTGCTAAAAGCTTCTGGTCAGCGGATCTAAATGAAACACATAGGCACATTTAGGGCCTGCCAGCGCAGGCCTCATGATTCTTAGTTATACTGTGCTCAGGTGGATCTGACGACTTGCTTTTTCTGGTTCCTGTAACTCTGTGGTGAAGCTTAAGGAAAGCAAGGGAAATGATCCTAGCTCCTGACCCTAAAACGAGTTAACTTTTATATTTTTTGTTTTTGCAGGTTAAAATTTGTGTCTCCACAAACATTCATACAATGTTTTATAGAATTGAAGAGAGAGCAGCAGTTATCCTTGGCGGAGTGCATGTTGGGAATCTGATGTGTCACAAGGGGTACATTTTGGTAAATGATTATAACTTTAAAGAAAATGTGATGATATCGTAGATTACAGTTAGCTATATGGTTGTGAAAACCGAATTAGAGGTGGCAATAGGCTGGGGTTTAGGAAACATTTTTTCTGGGATCCTGACACTAGTGCTCAGGTTAAAGGATGGTAAATTTAGACACAATTTCCAATTTAACAACCAAATAACTTTGGCGTGCAGACTACAGAATTGAAACAAGGTAGAGTTTTGTTTCATAAGGGGGAGAGGTTGACAGATGTTCCTAAAAATAGAGAGGCTGAAATTGGTCCCTAAAAATAACTAGATTGTAAATGTTTCCTAAAAACAACTAGGTTGAAAAATGTTCCTAGAAATAACTAATTAACTAATAGATGGTAAATACATTTTGGTATACAAAGCATAATAAGGATAACTGATAAATTGGCATTATAAACAAAATCCACGTGCGTCGATATTGAGGCGGCATCGGCCTTGAACGTTTTATTTTCTTTAATCATGTCATGGAGGAAGGAGTATTGGTGCAAGCATATTCCTAAATAGGAAGACAACTTAGGAAAGGGTTAGTTCATTAGTTATACAGAGGTTTTAGATTTGGAATGAACAAAATCGTCGCTCATACAGCACGAGGCGTCTTAAAGGTTTAAATGAGCAATTAACAACAATGTTTTTTCCTCTGTGAAATGTGTGTGAAGCAGATCTCTAGGATGGGGGACGCCCCTTGGAAATGTTTCCTGGCCTGCAGGCTCAAACCACTCAAACCTGAAGTGGACCTGATCAGGGGGTGTTTAGGAATATGGTGGTTATGTAGATTTATACGCAATTGACTTGACTGGACGACATGTTACTTATTGACTCAGGAAGAAGGTGTATAGAACCACATGTGTACAATGTTTTGTGAATTATGCTCTGCCGCTGCATGCTATGTTACTTTTATGTGTGTAATTTCTGCTATAAGCTGAATGAAAAGGTACAGTAGTTTTGTAAGTATGAACCACCTCAAAAACGACTCATAATTAACCCTAATGAAGATTAAGTCTCTCCCAAACCCAACTAACATGCATGATTCATTCTTTGTACTACTGATTTATAATTTATGGGGTGTTGTTTGCTGTGGACATGATTCTGCTTATTATAGGTGGTTCTTGGAAATGCTCCAGCTGAGGGGGTGAGGATGGAACTCTATTTTTGTTTTATTGCACATTTCCGGGTACAAATTTTAATATAACATTGGAGAAATTGGCTTACGTTTTAGAATCTGACTTGTCAGCACCATTGTGAGTTGGTTTATGGATAGACAGTAGAGAGTAATTTAACTCACATGGATCTACCCACGTTCGGGCCTTCTCTCAGGTGAGTGAATTGGGTTAAACCAAGAAGGCCCTGTTGTAGTCTAACAAGTCGAAAGTTTGTGGTTTAGGTTTCCTCAACAGATTCCAAAGGAAGCAAGACCAGACAGCCCTGGTCAGTATGGACCCATGTGGGGTCGCTGAACGTACATCACAGGCAATGCGTGTCAATGCCAGGGGATCCACACGGTTCAGTGTGCTCTGGCCCGTGAACCAGGAAGGAGTTAGAGGATTGGGCTGGACGACAAGAAGAGGTCGCATTCGAACTCTTGTGCCTCGATAGACCAAAGTAGCCGAGTATAGTTGCGTGCCGGCCCAGAAGGACTCTTTTTTATAGGGCCACTCGGTGCTGGAACATCCACACATAGTACAGACACCTAGAGAGATAAAAACATTACGTAGTAGAGTCTCACATAACACGAAGAAAACTTGGGGACATAGGAGGAACTCCCCGAGCAACGCCAGGGGTCTGCCCTGAGTAGCTGTAACCAGGGCAATTCCCCTGAGTACGTGTGGCACATTCAAAAAGTGTATTAATGTTTCTTTAATGATTATATAAATCTTGTGTTCTTTCTCTATTTTTGTGTGTTCAAGGGAGACAACTGCCTTGCTGCTGGAGGAGGAACTTGGGAAACTTAAGGTTCATAATTCTGCAATATCCTAAAGTGCTTACTATTATTATTATCGTTCATCGTTTGCATATATTTCCTTTATATTCAACAATTTGCATATTAATCAACTGATTCAAAATGTGGTGGCCAGACAAGAGGGTCACTATGACAGTCGGAATAGGTGGGATAAGTATGGTAGCTTTGATTTTTCTCCTAGAACATTTTTGTGTAGTCCCTGGTAAAAGGGATTGCGAGATTTGAGTGGATTTCTGTGGCTATTTTGGTAACTTGTGGCTACTGCTATGTTCCTTGTCTGAGGTCTCTGACGGTTCGACTTATCACATCCACCCTGGAGAAGAGGGATCCCGAAGTGATACGCCAATTGCTTTTGTTAAAAAACTATAACTTGGAGGATTTTGAAAGAACTGATTGAATATTGTGTATATATGCGTTTAGCTGCGTTATTATGTGTGATTTTATTTCTTTTTGGATGGACCTCAGGAATTGAGGTCCAAAGGGGGTTTGTTGTGAAATAAAATACACTTTTGTCTTCGTGTCTTCATTCCTCTCAAAACGCAAGCTTGCAAGCTGACACAAGCAATGGTATTTCCTGTTTACAAGACAGAAGCTTTCTGGCAGTTGGGGAGGGGCAACAGTCTCTAAGCAGAACTCCTCTTATCAGTTGAGAGCAGGCAACGCCCAAATAAGAGTACAAAAGCATGAGTTTTCCTCCTCCATGCAAACAATGCAGAAGCAAGCCAACAGGGAAAACAACTCATCAGGTTGTATGCTGAGTCTCCATTGGAATGCGCATTCAATGTTCTTCTCATTTCTCTATCTCTCTCCCTCTCTCTGCCTACTTATTTGTGATCATATATAATGGCTTTATAAGATAAAACAAATGTATTCTGTGACGTTTAAACTTATGATTAATTAAAACTGGTTTTGGAACTTTAAGTGCGCGTTTGTCGTGTTTTTAGCGTTTCTCCTTTTTTGATCCAAAGTGAAACCAAACAACGAACTTGGGGCGAATAAGAAAAGTAACGCCAACAGAATGTACATCAGCTGCTGCACTCGGACAACCTAAATATAAGATACCACTTTAAAGTAAAACACGTAAATGCCTTAGCACTAAGCTAACCGCTAACAACATTAGCATTCTAATCTGATTTTTTCTGGGAACAACCAAGTGTTGAACCACTACCTGGCATACGAACGCCTGTCTTACTGTCCAATAAAATATCTGAAAATATGATTTAAACGATACGAACCTCTTACAAAGTGGTCGTTGCAGACTTTCGCGTTGTCAGTTTTCGTACCTCCTGTTTTTAGCTGTAGGTTCTTAATCCACGTTTGTCGTCTTTTTTCTGTAAGTTTTTTTAAATTAATCTCCTTGTGGCATACTACTTTCGGAACATGAAAATAACTTTTATCTACCTCTCGATTAGAGCGGTTACAACAACCGTAAACGGCACAGAATTTAGGCATGTTGACGCTGAATCATCAACAGAAGGAAACGGCTGCGTTTACTTCCGGACCCCCAACTGCATTCTGTGATATCACTGCTACGTCATCTGCAACCCAGCAATTTCCTCGTTCCTCCCTCCCTCCTCCGGATTCTTCATTCGTTTACGTTTTAAAACCGCCATCCATAAAAAAGCTACTTTTCCACAACTGCTGCCAGTCCAACTTGGTCCAACAAGTTTTGTTTTGTTTTTTGAATGTCCAGAGGACAGACTTAGCTTTTTTAAAGAGAACAAGGCAAGCTGTACCCTCCGTAGTTACCGCAGCTAAACCGGAAACTGCGTAAATCGGCTTCAAAATAAATAAAAAATCAAAATATTTTATTTAAATGGGAGGTGCGTCGTAACCGCGAAACATCGTAACTCGAGACCATCGTAAGTCGAGGACTACCTAGTCCTTGACTTACGACGGCCTCGAGTTACGACGTTTTGGTGTTACGACATGCATCTTCATTAAAAAACAAAATTATATATATATATATGTAGACTATTTTTATTTTGAAGCCAATCCAAGCAGTTTCCGACCAGTTTCCGGCAGTTTCTGGTTTCCCGTTTTGCTAGCTGTGGAGGTTACAGCTGTCTGTACTCTCTACAAAAGCTAAGTCTGGTCCTCTGGACATTCAAAAACAAAAACAAAACTTGTTGGAGCAAGCTGGACAGGCAGAAACAGGTAGCACCTGTGGAAAAGTAGCGCTTTTATGGACGGCGATTTTACAACGTAAACAAATGCAGAATCCGGAGGAGGGACGGGAGAACTGCTTCACCCTAGCATACCAGTAGGAAATTAACTCTTTTTTTCACTTCATTATGGCACTCAAATGTATGTGTTTTTTGATAATTATGTAGGGTACTATGTTAGGATAGGCTTAGTGCTTGTTAAAATACAGTACTGTATGAGTAAGGTGCAGTTTGGACGTATGTTTCGAGTTACGTAGAAATTTGAGTTACGACGACACGTAAGAAAGGAACTCCATCGTAAGTCAGGGACTAGTCCTCGACTTACGACGGCCTCGAGTTACGACGTTTCGCGGTTACGACGTACCTCCCATTTAAAAAATTAAAAAATAAAATATTTTCAAATTTTTATTTTGAAAAGCTGAGTTACACAGTTTTCGACAGTTTCCGACAGTTTCCGGTAGATGCGGAGGCTACAGCTGCCCTGTACTCTCTAAAAAAGCTATGTCTGGTTCTCTGGACATTCAAAAAAACAAAACAAAACAGTTCATATTACAACTTATGGTTACTATGTGTACTGGGAACGCGGTTTTACGTCATAAACAAATATGTACGGAGGATGGACCGAGCTGTACAGCGGTTTTACGAGGTAAACGCAATGGAGAATTCGGAGGAGGGACGGAGAAAGGGCTTCACCAGCATACCAGTAGGTTATTAACTCTTTTTCCTTTCATTATGGCTCCCAAATGTTTGTGTGTTTTGATAATTACTTAGGGTACTGTGTTAGGATAGGCTAAGTGCTTGGTAAAATACAATACTGCACGTATAATGGTAAATGGAGCTTATTTATATAGCGCTTTCCAGCCCCCTATGAGGGGCCCCAAAGCGCTTTACAATACCAACCATCCACCCATTCATACACACATTCATACACCGGTAGAGGCAGACTGCCATCCAGTCCTACCGGGAGCAACTCGGGTTTAAGTGTCTTGCCCAGGGACACAACAACACATGCTGTGGGGAACCGGGATTCGAACCTTCCAATCAGGGGACGACTGCCAATATCACTACGCCACGGCCGCCCCTAAGGTGCAGTTTGGACGTATGTACCGATTTACGTCAAAATTCACTTTACAACGTAGCGTAGGAACGGATCTCCGTCGTAAGTCGAGGACTACCTGTATATACAAAGTATATATATATATACTATATATATATATACATGTATATATATATACATATATACTTTGTATAGATATATATG
>JBBPBX010073178.1:0-17892 GCA_038048925.1 Garcialebias charrua | reverse complement strand
AAGTAAGTAAGTAAGTAAGTAAGTAAGTAAGTAAGTAAGTAAGTAAGTAAGTAAGTAAGTAAGTAAGTAAGTAAGTAAGTAAGTAAGTAAGTAAGTAAGTAAGTAAGTAAGTAAGTAAGTAAGTAAGTAAGTAAGTAAGTAGGTAAGTAAGTAAGTAAGTAAGTAAGTAAGTAAGTAAGTAAGAAAGAAAGATTAATAATAAAGTTATGAACAAATATGACTGTGTTGAACAAACAAAACTTATATGAATATGTAAACTGAAAATAATTACATAAACACTCATTTTAAACACAACAGCCACTTACAACTTGTAAATATCACAATCTGCATCCGCTTTAAAAAAAACTCCGCCCCTTAAAGAGTGGTGGGGGTGAGTGCCGAGCTAACCAGGCAGTCGTATGCGGGCAGGAGCCCACAGGCAACGGACATGAACAGACGGAGGAGGTGCCTGGAGGTTTCACATGTGGAGTCAGACAGTGAATTCAGAGGAGAAGAGTCTGAACCGTCAAGGAGGAGGGGGGTAGGATGAAAATGTTTACAAATGTAGATGTTTAACAACCTGTTAAAATACAACAAAATGCAGGAAATCACATCTACTTTATTCAACATTTTCTGGGGGAGGAGCACAGACTGAGTCAGATGTTCCTGTTGATGGTCAGTGGGATTTTTCTGTTTCTAAACTTTATGTTGTAAATTGTTGCTGTCTGAATCTAAATGACTTGAATGTTGGTGACGTAACTCTAAAGACACGTGTATGAAAAGAGTTGGACACTTTGTGAATAAACAGTGAAGACAGAGGTTCAGTGTTGTCCTCAGTGTCCCTGATGATGGAGGAGGTTGTGGACTTGTTCAGTGTGATGGTCCCATCAGGCTGCATCAGGCCTCCTGAAGGCCCACAAGCTCACAGCTCTTTTTCCACAGCTTCACCTGCACATCAGAGTCAGAGGACTGCATGGAGATCATTGTGGATCAAGATGGATCCAAAGCTTCATCACTTCATGTTCATCCAGTGAAGACTTGGAGGGAGTTTCTTTAAAAGCTCCTCGTTACAAACTATGAAGTCAAACATGAAAATGTTCTCCTCCAGTGTGAAAGAGTTGACTCCGGTAGTTTTCCACATATGTTCATGTGTAATTCTGACATGTGTCTACAAACTGTGTGTGAACAGAGCACTCAGCTGAATGTGACAAACATCATGTGGAAACTGGAGTCACATGATGGAGCTCCATTTGTCTGCTGGAGTCTGTGGAGGTCAACAAATATGGAGGAATGGGACAAGCGTAGAATCTCCTAGAAGACGTTTAGGTGGAAATATAAGAACGAATCTGCAGCTAAACGCTAAATAAAAGAGACAAAATGAGTAAAGCAGCTATAATAATAATAAAACAGAAGTCATCATTTATCTGCTGCCAAACTTTACTCAACAAATTAGAAGATAAACACAAAGTAACAAATTCAAACTGTTCTCCATCACAAACGACTTTTCCACACACGTCAACATTGTTCACCTGTTTTCTGTCACTTCGGCTGTTTCCGCAGCTAAACAAACACTTGCTAGTTGGCAGCTGGCTCCATTTTGGTTGATCATTCTTTAACACTAGCAAACCCAGGGGAAAAAAAAAACACTAGAACTGCCATGAGTTTGTCAAAATGACAATTCTTCCATGAGCCTGGGGGTGGATATCTTTGTTTTTGGGTAAACATCCCCTCCTGAGAATCTTCTCCCAGCATAATCTTCTCCAGTAGGTCAAAACAAAAGACACAAAGAACATTCATTTACATACATCCCCCACAAATTAACCACACATTCCAACAGCATTTCCAACTTGCTTCTACAGAGAGAGAGAGTTGTTTTCACCAGAGACTGCTCTGTAGGTGGGGGGGGCAAGCTTTGATCAAAAATAATGTTACACTGAATTTTATTTTTTTATTTTTTTTCATTCAACCTTTATTTAGTCAGGTAAATCTTATTGAGCCTCGAGGCCAATGAAACACATACATTAAACAATAAACAATAGAAAAGTAGCAAAAACATCCATCCATCCATCCATCCATCCATCCATCTTCTTCCGCTTATCCGGGGTCGGGTCGCGGGGGTAGCAGCCTAAGTAGGGAGGCCCAGACTTCCCTCTCCCCAGCCACTTGGTGCAGCTCCTCCAGGGGAATCCCAAGGCGTTCCCAGGCCAGCCGAGAAACATAGTCCCTCCAGCGCGTCCTGGCTCTTCCTCTGGGTCTCCTCCCGGTGGGACATGCCCGGAACACCTCCCCAGGGAGGCGTCCAGGAGGCATCCTAACCAGATGCCCGAGCCACCTCAACTGGCTCCTCTCGATGTGGAGAAGCAGCGGCTCTACTCCGAGTCCCTCCCGGATGACTGAGCTTCTCACCCTATCTCTAAGGGAGAGTCCAGACACCCTGCGGAGAAAACTCATTTCAGCCGCTTGTATCCGAGATCTTGTTCTTTCGGTCATAACCCAAAGCTCATGACCATAGATGAGGGTGGGAACGTAGATCGATCGGTAAATTGAGAGCTTTGCCTTTTGACTCAGCTCTCTCTTCACCACGACAGACCGGTACAGCGCCCGCTTCACTGCGGACACTGCACCTATCCGCCTATCGATCTCACGCTCCAGTTTTCCCTCATTCGTGAACAAGATCCCGAGATACGTAAACTCCTCCACTTGGGGCAGGACCTCCTCCCCGACCCGGAGAGGGCATGCTACCCTTTTCCGGCTCAAGACCATGGCCTCGGATTTGGAGGAACTGATCCTCATCCCGGCCGTATCACACTCGGCTGCAAACCGCTCCAGTGAAAATTGTAAATCACGAACTGATGAAGCCAGTAGGACCACATCATCTGCAAAAAACAGAGAAGCGATTCTAAGGTCACCAAAACAAATCCTCTCAACACCTTGGCTGCGCCTAGAAATTCTGTCCATAAAAGTTATGAACAGAATCGGTGACAAAGGGCAACCTTGGCGGAGTCCAACTTTTAC
Source organism: Garcialebias charrua (assembly GCA_038048925.1). Lineage (NCBI taxonomy): Eukaryota > Metazoa > Chordata > Actinopteri > Cyprinodontiformes > Rivulidae > Garcialebias > Garcialebias charrua. The sequence continues at coordinate 14,898 of JBBPBX010073178.1, read as the reverse complement.
CGGAAACGAGCCTGACTTACTGCCGGCAATGCGGACCAAGCTATTTATATATATATATATATATATATATATATATATATATATATATATATATATATATATATATATATATATATATATATATATACAGGTAGTCCCCGACTTACGAGCGCTCTGACCTACGAGCATCCGGACTTACGAGCTGGCAAATTTTTGGAAAAAACGCAAAAAATACTGAGTTTTTCTGTGTTTTTTCACCACAGTCCGTTAGCTAAACATGTGGACACAGGTTTCCGATCATTTTTATGCACTCATAAGCGGTTTTTCGATGAAAAACGAGTGTTTGTAGTCGCGCTAGCAAAACCGTTCCAACTTACGAGCGAAATTCCGGACTTACGAGACACGTGGCGGCCGTTCCAAATTACGAGATTTCCATGTTACGAGCGCCTCGTTGTAACGGAACTCGCTCGTAAGTCGGGGACTACCTGTATATATATAATATATATATATATACTTATAAATATATATATACATATATACATATATATATATATATATATATATACATTACATATATATATATATATACATGTATATATATCTATATATATACATATATATATATATATATAATATATATATATATATATATATATTACATATATATATATATATATATATATATATATATATATATATATATATATATATATATATATATATATATATATATATATATATATCACACACTTTATGGTATTGTAGGCCATTGCATTAGGTAATACATTCAGCAATTACTTTTACTTTAATACTTTAAGTATTTTTAAAAGCAAGTACTTATTTACTTTTACTTAAGTAAAAATATTAATATGGTACTTCTACTTTTACTAGAGTATATTTTTGTCTGTTTATTTGCACTTTTACTTAAGTACAGTGTTTGAGTATTTTCTCCACCACTGGATTTACCTGACTATATAAATATGCCCCAAGGCCTCCTCCCCGCCAACAGATTGGAATGGCCTCATATACATACCAATGGCTTTAAAAATGCTAAATCAATTTGTCAGTTTGACAATCCCATGGGTTGCATAGGTAGAATTGTCATTTTGACAAAAACTGGTAGAGCTAGTGTTAATGAGGAATGCATTAAGCATCGAGATGAGAACAAACTTGAAGGATTTAGTTTTTGACTTCCTGATTTGTTGGAGCGCTCTTCATGACTTTGTGCTGAGTGTTTTTACTCTGAACTTCTAAACATACAAGAAATAAAATGTTTGTTTTTCACAAAGTTCAACGTTTTGTTCAGCACGTCCAGAGACTGTTGCAAATGTAAATGTTCAATGTTTTCCTCACAGAAACCTGCGCACATTTCAAGAAATCCATCAGAGGTTTGAGTTTAGTAAATCAGTGAACATCAACAGATCCAGTGATTTGGATTCAAAAGATCCAAAACTCCACAGAAACCAGTTTGAGCTCAACGGAGACATTTTTGTCCATTTTATAGTCAAACACAAAGACATTTAAATCTAAATCATTCTTTGGACATCAAAAATCTTATGACTGTAATTAAATCTGTTTATTTTTAAAGTTTCCAAAACTCATGTTTCCATCAAATCACAAAGTTTTGTTAACGAATGTGAAAGTTGATGTTAAATAGTTGAAAGCTTCATTTCAAAGTGAACCTTTGGTTCAGTGTTTGTCAGAAATGTTTGGTTGTGAAGCTCAGGCTTTAGATGATGGATGGACAGACAGACAATAAACAGATGTTTGAATGATCCAGAGGAACAGTTCAAAAACACATCTGGAAATGTTTCAACATAGAAACTACTTTCATGTTTTGAAACACTCAAATGTTTTTTCACCCAAAAGTGTTTTTGTGTTTTTTGACTGAACTCACAGAGTTGAGATGTTTTCAAAGTCAAAATGATTTTCTTTCCTTCATCAGCAGCTAAATGTAGAATATTTGACGCTTCATGGAGTCACATAGTGTTTCATCAAACAGCTGCTTGTGCTGCTGTTTTAAATTGTGTCCTAAATGTGAAAAGTGATGCGAGGACATCATTTGATTGTGCACTCTGAAGACTTTAGAGAAAGACAAACAGAGGTTTCTGTGAGACACTTGAAGCTGGACGTGTTCATTGAAGTGTTTCTTGTGAGCTGCAGACTCCAACATGTCTCTGGTCTCAGACTCAAACACTCGGGACACATCAGCTGAAATAAAGTCCACTTTGCTGCAAACATCTGCTGCTGTGAAAACAAAGTGGAAACATGAACGCAGCAGCAGGAAAAGTCATTTTGAACGCTGCACACAAGATGACTTTTCTGTGGATCATCAGTGGAAAATATTGTCCACAAGTGATTTCAGCAGCATGTGGTGGTTGAGGCCAGTGTTCCTTCAACAGCTGTTTCCTCTTGCTCACATCTGTTTGACAGAATCAAAGGAGTGAAAGAGTTAGAAATGTGTTCCAGTTTGATCCAGGTGAAGTTGAAGAATTCAAAGTGAAAGAATTCAACAAGAGCCTCAACAGTCTTCTACTCTCCATCATGTTCAGCCTCTGGATTGAGACGTTTCAAACTGAAAAGTTCATTTCCTTTGGCTTCCAATGATTTTAGCAGCTCAAGTCTTTTTTCATTGACTCCTTTAAGAATAGATTTGGACTTGTTCTTAAATGTTGTGTTTGAACACCTTCACTTTGTTGTTTTATGGATGTTATTTTGGAGTTTGTTGTTCAGCACATTGGTCAACTCTTGTTGTTTAAATCTGCTTTATTAATAAAGTTGATCTCATTTGATTCATGGATCAGCCTGTATTCTATATTTATACAACATGTAATGATGTTACACAACTATTTGATGTTTTTCTAAGAGAATGGCTGAACTTTAGGACTTGATGACAGTTTTTCTACCTGATTGTTGTTTATTTGATGAAGAAATGTGATTTGATGTCTCTGTGATTTAAATGTGTCTGGAATGACAAAAAGAAAAAAGAACTTGAACAAGTTTCTGTCCACAGTCACACTGACTAAAGCTGACACATTAAAGCTGGTCAAACTTTGCTCGGCGGCTCCTCTCATCACTCCGTCCTGGAGTTTATTGCTGAAGGCTGTTTTTGTCCAAGTGGACAGATGTCTGAGCCTGAAGACCAAGGAGACAGCAGCTGTTCAGATCCTGAACAAGGATCCAGATGTTTCCAGGACTCTGATAAAGAGCTTGATCCCAGACGTGTGTGTTCATGAAGATTCAACACTTTTCTTTCTGCTCTGCTTGAAGATGCACCACAAGCTGCTCATCTTTCATGACATCATCTAGTTTGTGTTGATTAAACACTAATCCTTCTTAAACTACATCAGATGGGTCTAAATTCAGTGAAATATTGACAAGTTGCCATGGGAACACAGAAACTGAATGATGTAGAGCTGAAGAACAGATCAGTTTGAGCTCTTATTTTGAAGAGCAGCAGCTAACGGAAGTGATGTTCTCCCAGCACCGGAAAATGTTCAGTTGTGACGTCAGTGCTTGTTGTTCTGCTCCGTAGCTACGAGCTGAAGGCCTTTTCTCTCGACTGCTGCTCAAATGAGTTGAAGTGAACGTTCAATTGAGCTGTAACATCTGTAAATGTTGCTGACCGGAAGTGAACAGATGTGGAGACAGCGGCTCAAACAGCTGGAAGCAGAGGAAGAAGAAAAGTCTGAGGATTTTGGAAGTAGAGCTGCAGCTCAGCAACAAATGGAGCAAGACACATGTTAGATGCTGTTTTCAGTCCCAACCATCAACTGCATTCCAGAATCAATCAGTTTACAAATTCAGCCCCGCTACCTGGTATGACAGTGTTCTGTTTAATGTATAAGAGTTTTCGGTGATAATTTAAACAAGTGTCAATACATTTATTATGTTCATTGTGTCTTCTTGGTCTGCTGCCCTCATACATCTCCTCCTACATGTCTTTACGTGAGTGCAGCTACAGCGTGCACTCTCAGGACATGATTACCTGCAGTGTTCCGTCAGTGAGGACTGAACTTGGAAAAAGGGCCTTCTCCTACTCCGCTCCTGCTTCATGGAACATCTTACAAAAAGATCTGAAGCTCTCGACCTTGACTTCTCTAAATGGTTTTCAGAATCTGTTGGAATCCTGGCAAAAACCAATGCAGATTTGTTCCTGTCTTTGATTTTATACATCTACCTTATAATGTTTTGCTAGTTTTTTGATACTTTGTTAAAAAAAGAAAGAAAAAAAAATCTTTTGTTTTTTTCTCTCTTTTTGTTTTCTATTGTTTATTGTTTGTTTGTTTATTGTTTATTGAAATTCTATCACTGCTGTTCATTGTTCTTTAGTTTTAGCAGGTCGCTTTCGTAAATGAGCCCATGAGGTTCAAAAGATTTACCTGACTAAATAAAGGTTAAATGAATGTGTGAACAGGTAAGTAAGTAAGTAAGTAAGTAAGTAAGTAAGTAAGTAAGTAAGTAAGTAAGTAAGTAAGTAAGTAAGTAAGTAAGTAAGTAAGTAAGTAAGTAAGTAAGTAAGTAAGTAAGTAAGTAAGTAAGTAAGTAAGTAAGTAAGTAAGTAAGTAAGTAAGTAAGTAAGTAAGTAAGTAAGTAAGTAAGTAAGTAAGTAAGTAAGTAAGTAAGTAAGTAAGTAAGTAAGTAAGTAAGTAAGTAAGTAAGTAAGTAAGTAAGTAAGTAAGTAAGTAAGTAAGTAAGTAAGTAAGTAAGTAAGTAAGTAAGTAAGTAAGTAAGTAAGTAAGTAAGTAAGTAAGTAAGTAAGTAAGTAAGTAAGTAAGTAAGTAAGTAAGTAAGTAAGTAAGTAAGTAAGTAAGTAAGTAAGTAAGTAAGTAAGAAGAAAGATTAATAATAAAGTTATGAACAAATATGACTGTGTTGAACAAACAAAACTTATATGAATATGTAAACTGAAAATAATTACATAAACACTCATTTTAAACACAACAGCCACTTACAACTTGTAAATATCACAATCTGCATCCGCTTTAAAAAAAACTCCGCCCCTTAAAGAGTGGTGGGGGTGAGTGCCGAGCTAACCAGGCAGTCGTATGCGGGCAGGAGCCCACAGGCAACGGACATGAACAGACGGAGGAGGTGCCTGGAGGTTTCACATGTGGAGTCAGACAGTGAATTCAGAGGAGAAGAGTCTGAACCGTCAAGGAGGAGGGGGGTAGGATGAAAATGTTTACAAATGTAGATGTTTAACAACCTGTTAAAATACAACAAAATGCAGGAAATCACATCTACTTTATTCAACATTTTCTGGGGGAGGAGCACAGACTGAGTCAGATGTTCCTGTTGATGGTCAGTGGGATTTTTCTGTTTCTAAACTTTATGTTGTAAATTGTTGCTGTCTGAATCTAAATGACTTGAATGTTGGTGACGTAACTCTAAAGACACGTGTATGAAAAGAGTTGGACACTTTGTGAATAAACAGTGAAGACAGAGGTTCAGTGTTGTCCTCAGTGTCCCTGATGATGGAGGAGGTTGTGGACTTGTTCAGTGTGATGGTCCCATCAGGCTGCATCAGGCCTCCTGAAGGCCCACAAGCTCACAGCTCTTTTTCCACAGCTTCACCTGCACATCAGAGTCAGAGGACTGCATGGAGATCATTGTGGATCAAGATGGATCCAAAGCTTCATCACTTCATGTTCATCCAGTGAAGACTTGGAGGGAGTTTCTTTAAAAGCTCCTCGTTACAAACTATGAAGTCAAACATGAAAATGTTCTCCTCCAGTGTGAAAGAGTTGACTCCGGTAGTTTTCCACATATGTTCATGTGTAATTCTGACATGTGTCTACAAACTGTGTGTGAACAGAGCACTCAGCTGAATGTGACAAACATCATGTGGAAACTGGAGTCACATGATGGAGCTCCATTTGTCTGCTGGAGTCTGTGGAGGTCAACAAATATGGAGGAATGGGACAAGCGTAGAATCTCCTAGAAGACGTTTAGGTGGAAATATAAGAACGAATCTGCAGCTAAACGCTAAATAAAAGAGACAAAATGAGTAAAGCAGCTATAATAATAATAAAACAGAAGTCATCATTTATCTGCTGCCAAACTTTACTCAACAAATTAGAAGATAAACACAAAGTAACAAATTCAAACTGTTCTCCATCACAAACGACTTTTCCACACACGTCAACATTGTTCACCTGTTTTCTGTCACTTCGGCTGTTTCCGCAGCTAAACAAACACTTGCTAGTTGGCAGCTGGCTCCATTTTGGTTGATCATTCTTTAATGAGGAATGCATTAAGCATCGAGATGAGAACAAACTTGAAGGATTTAGTTTTTGACTTCCTGATTTGTTGGAGCGCTCTTCATGACTTTGTGCTGAGTGTTTTTACTCTGAACTTCTAAACATACAAGAAATAAAATGTTTGTTTTTCACAAAGTTCAACGTTTTGTTCAGCACGTCCAGAGACTGTTGCAAATGTAAATGTTCAATGTTTTCCTCACAGAAACCTGCGCACATTTCAAGAAATCCATCAGAGGTTTGAGTTTAGTAAATCAGTGAACATCAACAGATCCAGTGATTTGGATTCAAAAGATCCAAAACTCCACAGAAACCAGTTTGAGCTCAACGGAGACATTTTTGTCCATTTTATAGTCAAACACAAAGACATTTAAATCTAAATCATTCTTTGGACATCAAAAATCTTATGACTGTAATTAAATCTGTTTATTTTTAAAGTTTCCAAAACTCATGTTTCCATCAAATCACAAAGTTTTGTTAACGAATGTGAAAGTTGATGTTAAATAGTTGAAAGCTTCATTTCAAAGTGAACCTTTGGTTCAGTGTTTGTCAGAAATGTTTGGTTGTGAAGCTCAGGCTTTAGATGATGGATGGACAGACAGACAATAAACAGATGTTTGAATGATCCAGAGGAACAGTTCAAAAACACATCTGGAAATGTTTCAACATAGAAACTACTTTCATGTTTTGAAACACTCAAATGTTTTTTCACCCAAAAGTGTTTTTGTGTTTTTTGACTGAACTCACAGAGTTGAGATGTTTTCAAAGTCAAAATGATTTTCTTTCCTTCATCAGCAGCTAAATGTAGAATATTTGACGCTTCATGGAGTCACATAGTGTTTCATCAAACAGCTGCTTGTGCTGCTGTTTTAAATTGTGTCCTAAATGTGAAAAGTGATGCGAGGACATCATTTGATTGTGCACTCTGAAGACTTTAGAGAAAGACAAACAGAGGTTTCTGTGAGACACTTGAAGCTGGACGTGTTCATTGAAGTGTTTCTTGTGAGCTGCAGACTCCAACATGTCTCTGGTCTCAGACTCAAACACTCGGGACACATCAGCTGAAATAAAGTCCACTTTGCTGCAAACATCTGCTGCTGTGAAAACAAAGTGGAAACATGAACGCAGCAGCAGGAAAAGTCATTTTGAACGCTGCACACAAGATGACTTTTCTGTGGATCATCAGTGGAAAATATTGTCCACAAGTGATTTCAGCAGCATGTGGTGGTTGAGGCCAGTGTTCCTTCAACAGCTGTTTCCTCTTGCTCACATCTGTTTGACAGAATCAAAGGAGTGAAAGAGTTAGAAATGTGTTCCAGTTTGATCCAGGTGAAGTTGAAGAATTCAAAGTGAAAGAATTCAACAAGAGCCTCAACAGTCTTCTACTCTCCATCATGTTCAGCCTCTGGATTGAGACGTTTCAAACTGAAAAGTTCATTTCCTTTGGCTTCCAATGATTTTAGCAGCTCAAGTCTTTTTTCATCGACTCCTTTAAGAATAGATTTGGACTTGTTCTTAAATGTTGTGTTTGAACACCTTCACTTTGTTGTTTTATGGATGTTATTTTGGAGTTTGTTGTTCAGCACATTGGTCAACTCTTGTTGTTTAAATCTGCTTTATTAATAAAGTTGATCTCATTTGATTCATGGATCAGCCTGTATTCTATATTTATACAACATGTAATGATGTTACACAACTATTTGATGTTTTTCTAAGAGAATGGCTGAACTTTAGGACTTGATGACAGTTTTTCTACCTGATTGTTGTTTATTTGATGAAGAAATGTGATTTGATGTCTCTGTGATTTAAATGTGTCTGGAATGACAAAAAGAAAAAAGAACTTGAACAAGTTTCTGTCCACAGTCACACTGACTAAAGCTGACACATTAAAGCTGGTCAAACTTTGCTCGGCGGCTCCTCTCATCACTCCGTCCTGGAGTTTATTGCTGAAGGCTGTTTTTGTCCAAGTGGACAGATGTCTGAGCCTGAAGACCAAGGAGACAGCAGCTGTTCAGATCCTGAACAAGGATCCAGATGTTTCCAGGACTCTGATAAAGAGCTTGATCCCAGACGTGTGTGTTCATGAAGATTCAACACTTTTCTTTCTGCTCTGCTTGAAGATGCACCACAAGCTGCTCATCTTTCATGACATCATCTAGTTTGTGTTGATTAAACACTAATCCTTCTTAAACTACATCAGATGGGTCTAAATTCAGTGAAATATTGACAAGTTGCCATGGGAACACAGAAACTGAATGATGTAGAGCTGAAGAACAGATCAGTTTGAGCTCTTATTTTGAAGAGCAGCAGCTAACGGAAGTGATGTTCTCCCAGCACCGGAAAATGTTCAGTTGTGACGTCAGTGCTTGTTGTTCTGCTCCGTAGCTACGAGCTGAAGGCCTTTTCTCTCGACTGCTGCTCAAATGAGTTGAAGTGAACGTTCAATTGAGCTGTAACATCTGTAAATGTTGCTGACCGGAAGTGAACAGATGTGGAGACAGCGGCTCAAACAGCTGGAAGCAGAGGAAGAAGAAAAGTCTGAGGATTTTGGAAGTAGAGCTGCAGCTCAGCAACAAATGGAGCAAGACACATGTTAGATGCTGTTTTCAGTCCCAACCATCAACTGCATTCCAGAATCAATCAGTTTACAAATTCAGCCCCGCTACCTGGTATGACAGTGTTCTGTTTAATGTATAAGAGTTTTCGGTGATAATTTAAACAAGTGTCAATACATTTATTATGTTCATTGTGTCTTCTTGGTCTGCTGCCCTCATACATCTCCTCCTACATGTCTTTACGTGAGTGCAGCTACAGCGTGCACTCTCAGGACATGATTACCTGCAGTGTTCCGTCAGTGAGGACTGAACTTGGAAAAAGGGCCTTCTCCTACTCCGCTCCTGCTTCATGGAACATCTTACAAAAAGATCTGAAGCTCTCGACCTTGACTTCTCTAAATGGTTTTCAGAATCTGTTGGAATCCTGGCAAAAACCAATGCAGATTTGTTCCTGTCTTTGATTTTATACATCTACCTTATAATGTTTTGCTAGTTTTTTGATACTTTGTTAAAAAAAGAAAGAAAAAAAAATCTTTTGTTTTTTTCTCTCTTTTTGTTTTCTATTGTTTATTGTTTGTTTGTTTATTGTTTATTGAAATTCTATCACTGCTGTTCATTGTTCTTTAGTTTTAGCAGGTCGCTTTCGTAAATGAGCCCATGAGGTTCAAAAGATTTACCTGACTAAATAAAGGTTAAATGAATGTGTGAACAGGTAAGTAAGTAAGTAAGTAAGTAAGTAAGTAAGTAAGTAAGTAAGTAAGTAAGTAAGTAAGTAAGTAAGTAAGTAAGTAAGTAAGTAAGTAAGTAAGTAAGTAAGTAGTAAGTAAGTAAGTAAGTAAGTAAGTAAGTAAGTAAGAAAGATTAATAATAAAGTTATGAACAAATATGACTGTGTTGAACAAACAAAACTTATATGAATATGTAAACTGAAAATAATTACATAAACACTCATTTTAAACACAACAGCCACTTACAACTTGTAAATATCACAATCTGCATCCGCTTTAAAAAAAACTCCGCCCCTTAAAGAGTGGTGGGGGTGAGTGCCGAGCTAACCAGGCAGTCGTATGCGGGCAGGAGCCCACAGGCAACGGACATGAACAGACGGAGGAGGTGCCTGGAGGTTTCACATGTGGAGTCAGACAGTGAATTCAGAGGAGAAGAGTCTGAACCGTCAAGGAGGAGGGGGGTAGGATGAAAATGTTTACAAATGTAGATGTTTAACAACCTGTTAAAATACAACAAAATGCAGGAAATCACATCTACTTTATTCAACATTTTCTGGGGGAGGAGCACAGACTGAGTCAGATGTTCCTGTTGATGGTCAGTGGGATTTTTCTGTTTCTAAACTTTATGTTGTAAATTGTTGCTGTCTGAATCTAAATGACTTGAATGTTGGTGACGTAACTCTAAAGACACGTGTATGAAAAGAGTTGGACACTTTGTGAATAAACAGTGAAGACAGAGGTTCAGTGTTGTCCTCAGTGTCCCTGATGATGGAGGAGGTTGTGGACTTGTTCAGTGTGATGGTCCCATCAGGCTGCATCAGGCCTCCTGAAGGCCCACAAGCTCACAGCTCTTTTTCCACAGCTTCACCTGCACATCAGAGTCAGAGGACTGCATGGAGATCATTGTGGATCAAGATGGATCCAAAGCTTCATCACTTCATGTTCATCCAGTGAAGACTTGGAGGGAGTTTCTTTAAAAGCTCCTCGTTACAAACTATGAAGTCAAACATGAAAATGTTCTCCTCCAGTGTGAAAGAGTTGACTCCGGTAGTTTTCCACATATGTTCATGTGTAATTCTGACATGTGTCTACAAACTGTGTGTGAACAGAGCACTCAGCTGAATGTGACAAACATCATGTGGAAACTGGAGTCACATGATGGAGCTCCATTTGTCTGCTGGAGTCTGTGGAGGTCAACAAATATGGAGGAATGGGACAAGCGTAGAATCTCCTAGAAGACGTTTAGGTGGAAATATAAGAACGAATCTGCAGCTAAACGCTAAATAAAAGAGACAAAATGAGTAAAGCAGCTATAATAATAATAAAACAGAAGTCATCATTTATCTGCTGCCAAACTTTACTCAACAAATTAGAAGATAAACACAAAGTAACAAATTCAAACTGTTCTCCATCACAAACGACTTTTCCACACACGTCAACATTGTTCACCTGTTTTCTGTCACTTCGGCTGTTTCCGCAGCTAAACAAACACTTGCTAGTTGGCAGCTGGCTCCATTTTGGTTGATCATTCTTTAATGAGGAATGCATTAAGCATCGAGATGAGAACAAACTTGAAGGATTTAGTTTTTGACTTCCTGATTTGTTGGAGCGCTCTTCATGACTTTGTGCTGAGTGTTTTTACTCTGAACTTCTAAACATACAAGAAATAAAATGTTTGTTTTTCACAAAGTTCAACGTTTTGTTCAGCACGTCCAGAGACTGTTGCAAATGTAAATGTTCAATGTTTTCCTCACAGAAACCTGCGCACATTTCAAGAAATCCATCAGAGGTTTGAGTTTAGTAAATCAGTGAACATCAACAGATCCAGTGATTTGGATTCAAAAGATCCAAAACTCCACAGAAACCAGTTTGAGCTCAACGGAGACATTTTTGTCCATTTTATAGTCAAACACAAAGACATTTAAATCTAAATCATTCTTTGGACATCAAAAATCTTATGACTGTAATTAAATCTGTTTATTTTTAAAGTTTCCAAAACTCATGTTTCCATCAAATCACAAAGTTTTGTTAACGAATGTGAAAGTTGATGTTAAATAGTTGAAAGCTTCATTTCAAAGTGAACCTTTGGTTCAGTGTTTGTCAGAAATGTTTGGTTGTGAAGCTCAGGCTTTAGATGATGGATGGACAGACAGACAATAAACAGATGTTTGAATGATCCAGAGGAACAGTTCAAAAACACATCTGGAAATGTTTCAACATAGAAACTACTTTCATGTTTTGAAACACTCAAATGTTTTTTCACCCAAAAGTGTTTTTGTGTTTTTTGACTGAACTCACAGAGTTGAGATGTTTTCAAAGTCAAAATGATTTTCTTTCCTTCATCAGCAGCTAAATGTAGAATATTTGACGCTTCATGGAGTCACATAGTGTTTCATCAAACAGCTGCTTGTGCTGCTGTTTTAAATTGTGTCCTAAATGTGAAAAGTGATGCGAGGACATCATTTGATTGTGCACTCTGAAGACTTTAGAGAAAGACAAACAGAGGTTTCTGTGAGACACTTGAAGCTGGACGTGTTCATTGAAGTGTTTCTTGTGAGCTGCAGACTCCAACATGTCTCTGGTCTCAGACTCAAACACTCGGGACACATCAGCTGAAATAAAGTCCACTTTGCTGCAAACATCTGCTGCTGTGAAAACAAAGTGGAAACATGAACGCAGCAGCAGGAAAAGTCATTTTGAACGCTGCACACAAGATGACTTTTCTGTGGATCATCAGTGGAAAATATTGTCCACAAGTGATTTCAGCAGCATGTGGTGGTTGAGGCCAGTGTTCCTTCAACAGCTGTTTCCTCTTGCTCACATCTGTTTGACAGAATCAAAGGAGTGAACTAGTTAGAAATGTGTTCCAGTTTGATCCAGGTGAAGTTGAAGAATTCAAAGTGAAAGAATTCAACAAGAGCCTCAACAGTCTTCTACTCTCCATCATGTTCAGCCTCTGGATTGAGACGTTTCAAACTGAAAAGTTCATTTCCTTTGGCTTCCAATGATTTTAGCAGCTCAAGTCTTTTTTCATTGACTCCTTTAAGAATAGATTTGGACTTGTTCTTAAATGTTGTGTTTGAACACCTTCACTTTGTTGTTTTATGGATGTTATTTTGGAGTTTGTTGTTCAGCACATTGGTCAACTCTTGTTGTTTAAATCTGCTTTATTAATAAAGTTGATCTCATTTGATTCATGGATCAGCCTGTATTCTATATTTATACAACATGTAATGATGTTACACAACTATTTGATGTTTTTTCTAAGAGAATGGCTGAACTTTAGGACTTGATGACAGTTTTTCTACCTGATTGTTGTTTATTTGATGAAGAAATGTGATTTGATGTCTCTGTGATTTAAATGTGTCTGGAATGACAAAAAGAAAAAAGAACTTGAACAAGTTTCTGTCCACAGTCACACTGACTAAAGCTGACACATTAAAGCTGGTCAAACTTTGCTCGGCGGCTCCTCTCATCACTCCGTCCTGGAGTTTATTGCTGAAGGCTGTTTTTGTCCAAGTGGACAGATGTCTGAGCCTGAAGACCAAGGAGACAGCAGCTGTTCAGATCCTGAACAAGGATCCAGATGTTTCCAGGACTCTGATAAAGAGCTTGATCCCAGACGTGTGTGTTCATGAAGATTCAACACTTTTCTTTCTGCTCTGCTTGAAGATGCACCACAAGCTGCTCATCTTTCATGACATCATCTAGTTTGTGTTGATTAAACACTAATCCTTCTTAAACTACATCAGATGGGTCTAAATTCAGTGAAATATTGACAAGTTGCCATGGGAACACAGAAACTGAATGATGTAGAGCTGAAGAACAGATCAGTTTGAGCTCTTATTTTGAAGAGCAGCAGCTAACGGAAGTGATGTTCTCCCAGCACCGGAAAATGTTCAGTTGTGACGTCAGTGCTTGTTGTTCTGCTCCGTAGCTACGAGCTGAAGGCCTTTTCTCTCGACTGCTGCTCAAATGAGTTGAAGTGAACGTTCAATTGAGCTGTAACATCTGTAAATGTTGCTGACCGGAAGTGAACAGATGTGGAGACAGCGGCTCAAACAGCTGGAAGCAGAGGAAGAAGAAAAGTCTGAGGATTTTGGAAGTAGAGCTGCAGCTCAGCAACAAATGGAGCAAGACACATGTTAGATGCTGTTTTCAGTCCCAACCATCAACTGCATTCCAGAATCAATCAGTTTACAAATTCAGCCCCGCTACCTGGTATGACAGTGTTCTGTTTAATGTATAAGAGTTTTCGGTGATAATTTAAACAAGTGTCAATACATTTATTATGTTCATTGTGTCTTCTTGGTCTGCTGCCCTCATACATCTCCTCCTACATGTCTTTACGTGAGTGCAGCTACAGCGTGCACTCTCAGGACATGATTACCTGCAGTGTTCCGTCAGTGAGGACTGAACTTGGAAAAAGGGCCTTCTCCTACTCCGCTCCTGCTTCATGGAACATCTTACAAAAAGATCTGAAGCTCTCGACCTTGACTTCTCTAAATGGTTTTCAGAATCTGTTGGAATCCTGGCAAAAACCAATGCAGATTTGTTCCTGTCTTTGATTTTATACATCTACCTTATAATGTTTTGCTAGTTTTTTGATACTTTGTTAAAAAAAGAAAGAAAAAAAAATCTTTTGTTTTTTTCTCTCTTTTTGTTTTCTATTGTTTATTGTTTGTTTGTTTATTGTTTATTGAAATTCTATCACTGCTGTTCATTGTTCTTTAGTTTTAGCAGGTCGCTTTCGTAAATGAGCCCATGAGGTTCAAAAGATTTACCTGACTAAATAAAGGTTAAATGAATGTGTGAACAGGTAAGTAAGTAAGTAAGTAAGTAAGTAAGTAAGTAAGTAAGTAAGTAAGTAAGTAAGTAAGTAAGTAAGTAAGTAAGTAAGTAAGTAAGTAAGTAAGTAAGTAAGTAAGTAAGTAAGTAAGTAAGTAAGTAAGTAAGTAAGTAAGAAAGATTAATAATAAAGTTATGAACAAATATGACTGTGTTGAACAAACAAAACTTATATGAATATGTAAACTGAAAATAATTACATAAACACTCATTTTAAACACAACAGCCACTTACAACTTGTAAATATCACAATCTGCATCCGCTTTAAAAAAAACTCCGCCCCTTAAAGAGTGGTGGGGGTGAGTGCCGAGCTAACCAGGCAGTCGTATGCGGGCAGGAGCCCACAGGCAACGGACATGAACAGACGGAGGAGGTGCCTGGAGGTTTCACATGTGGAGTCAGACAGTGAATTCAGAGGAGAAGAGTCTGAACCGTCAAGGAGGAGGGGGGTAGGATGAAAATGTTTACAAATGTAGATGTTTAACAACCTGTTAAAATACAACAAAATGCAGGAAATCACATCTACTT
>JBBPBX010073177.1:0-17892 GCA_038048925.1 Garcialebias charrua | reverse complement strand
TTTAAAGGTAATGTGTTATTATGAGCCCTATACATAACTGATAAAATACTATATTCTACCAATTCCTGGAATTTCAATAAATTTAGCTGAAGAAACAAGGTGTTTGATGGGTGACTGAAATGTTTTCTGGTGATTACTCTTACAGCTCTCTTTTGTAAAATAAAAACAGGCTTTGTAATTGTTTTGCACGCTTTTCCCCAAACCTCAATACAATAGATTAAATGTGGAACAATGATTGTGTTATACAACATATACAGAGCTTTATCAATTAAAAAATCCCTGACTTTATATACAGGTACATGAACACACACACACGGGGCGGCCATGGTGTAGTGGGGGGCAGCCGTGGTGTAGTGGTAATGGCAGTCGACCCCTGATCGGAAGGTTGGAGGTTCGAATCCTGCATCCACCCACCATGTGTCGTTGTGTCCTTGGCCAAGACACTTAACCCCGAGTTGCTCCCGGTAGGTCTGGATGGCGCCTTGCAAGGCAGGCTACCACTACCAGTGTATGAATGTCTGAATGAATGGGTGGATGGCTGTTATTGTAAAGTGCTTTGGGACTCCTCACAGGGGGTTGGAAAGCGCTATATAAACAAGCTCCATTTACCATTTACCACACAGTATGACAATCACAAACACCTGGACAACAAAATGGAGGAGATAAGCAAGACAATTAACAGAGAGACCAGGGAGTGTAGGGATGGGGACCCACCACCTGAGAGCAACATGCTTACAACTGTTATCTTGAAGTTCTAGGGTGTAGAGAGCCACAGAAACGGTTATGGTAGGCCGGATTTGGCCCACGGGCCTTGAGTTTGACACATGCGATCTAGTGGTACTAAAAGTAACAAAAGAAGAAAAAAAAACAGCCAAATATGTCAGCAGTTTAGCTAACAGACTTTGGAATGGGTACATTTTGTCCTTGTCAAACCTGTTGAAGAGAACCAAACTAAATACTCTGAAACTCAAACAACTTACTGTATAACAGTTCATGCACCGCTAGTTGGCAGTGTAGTGCAAATATTGCATAACTTGCTGCTACCAATTGTTGAATTTAATTAGCGGATTAGAATTAGCTTCCCCTAATTTTCATAAGACATTAGTGCTTTTGAAATTGCGGACCTAAATAAATAAATTAATGCTTTAGAAATAGCAGAACAAATTTTTGGATTAGCGTTGCCCACCACTGCTGGTGTGTGTGTATAACAGATGTGTGTGTGTGTAACTGATGTGTGTGTGTAACAGGTGTGTGTGTATGGGTGTGTGTGTATGGGTACTTGCGTTTTGGAGTCCTGCGGTCTCCTAGCAATAGTCAGGTGGAGAAACCACCTCTCTACCCTCCTCGACCCTAGTGCCTTGGGCCATGCCCACCTCTTCTGTAAGGGCCCTGGGAAAAACCTTGTCCCCCTCGTGGGTGCGCTTGGTTCGGCATGAAATGATCGAACCCTTGGTCTGGCCTTCCATCTGGTTGGAATGTGTGTCCTCTTCCTCGCCACTGGTTTCTTTTGCGTGGACAGTTTCTTACCCAGTGGTCAAGTCCTCCGCAGACGAAGCAAGCTCCAGGACTTGTGGGGCCCGTCTGTTGTTGATAAGGTTGGGCAGGCTGTTGCTACATGGCTGGTGGAGCTGGGGGAATGCCAGGATGGACAGCTGCTGAGTTTAGAGTCATCTGGGTAGCTGCAGCTTGGAGCAGTGTCAGCTGAGCATCTTCAGATTGTTTCTGCTTTCTTCTCTGTGTGGAAACCTGATCAGCTGTTGTGTGTTGGTCCCACGCGTGCCTGGCATGCCTGAGGAACTCATTCAGGCGGACACCAGTTTTCCAGCCGATGTAGGTGGCTTGGACAGACTTGCGGATGGGTGGGAGAAGTCCATTCATCAGAGATTGACAAAAGATGGTCTAAAAAGCTGTTGCTTGTGGGGCCTCCCTCCACTCCTCTTCTGGGAGGTTAATGCCTGAGTTGGTTCGAAAAATGGGCAACAGTCTGTTGGAATAGTCCTGGGGGGACTCATCTGACTTCTGTACTGTGTTTGAAATAACAGCAAAACTTGGGGTTTTCAGGGTATGCTGCTATTATGCAGTCAGCAAGTGTTTGGTGGACACATGGCAGGGGTCATCTAGTTCTGCATCTTCCCCCTCTCGTTTCAGCTCAGCAATTTTCCTCAGAATTTTAGCTTTTCTGAGGAGGAGTGCGGCTTTTTCTTTCTCCCTCTGGGCTCTTTGTCTGGTGTACACACCAGTGTGGTCTTGTGTCTGCTTTACAAGCAGAAGGTCCTGTGTGTTGGGAGAAGAAGGGCTGAGGGATGGGTGCAACATTTCCTCCTTCAGTCTCAGATGGTGCTGGGGCTGGTGGTGTGTGCCCAGAGCCCAAACAGGTTTGGTTGGTAACTCCTTTTCTTCCAGTTTTTTTTCCCAGCTTTTTTTTTCTTGCTCCACAATCACAGGAGAGGCATAGGGAGGAGGTGGTGGAGGTGTGGGAGTCGTGCAGGCTTGCCGTTCAGCTGGCAACTTCTGCATTTGTCCTCTTTGTTTTTTTCCCATTTCTTTTCTACTTGTCATCTCAGTTAATCAATTTTCTTGTCAATCCGGATGGCCTCAGCCTTGAGTTATTTTTTCTTTGTGTCTATCCTAGTGATGACTTTGGTGTGGGACCCAGTGGTAGAGGCCTTGATGTCAGGGGAACCTTTTTGTGGTTCTCTCTCTGTGTCCTCGGGGTCTGGTGGTGGTGTGTACCCCTGAAAATCATCATCACTGTCCAAATCCCCGACATGTTTAGATGGTGAGATCACTTGAGCTTCTTTGCCGTGGCGTAGTGGTAATGGCAGTTGTCCCCCGATCGGAAGGTTGGCGGTTCGAATCCCGGTTCCTCACACCATGTGTCGTTGTGTCCTTGGGAAAGACACTTAACCCCGAATTGCTCCCGGTAGGACTGGAAAGCACCTTGCATGGAAGTCTGCCGCTACCGGTGTATGAATGTGTGTAGCATTCAATGTGTGTAGCACTTTGAGATTTTCACGAATGAAAAGTGCGTTATAAATTTAATTCATTATTTTTATTATTATTATTTTCCACTCAGCAGCTGCTGTGTTTATTTTTCTTTGCAGCTACAGGAGAGGCGTAGGGAGGAGGTGGGGGAGCTGGAGGAGGTGAAGCTTTGAAGGTGGCCTTTGAAGCTATGAAGCTGGCCAGGTAGGGGTAGAGCATTGCCGTAAGAGACCGGTTGCAGGACTTCTGCGTAGGTGGAGGGGAAAAAAGAGAAGAGGGACAGCTGTTAAGTGATTTTTTCTGTTCTGTTTCTGAAGTTGTTACTATCTCATTTTATAAAGTTAGTTTGGTTTGCCTTTCAATTTTGTGGGTCATCTGATATGCTCTATTTTCTGTTTTTTTGTATTAAAGATTTAGACTCATTCTTCCATAACTTAAACGTTACTTCATGGTTGTGCAAAGTAACCAACAAGTCTTGTGGAATTGTTTTAATGCTATACAATTTGCTTTTCTGTTTTAACAAATGTTCCTCCAATTTTTTAATTTCTCCTGGGTCAAAAGTGTCATTTCTTTCAAAATTGAATTTTCTGTGCCATTGTGAGACGAAGCTGATAAAAAAGTCTCCGTGCAATCACCGCATATGCTCGATTTCAGGACCACAAGGAATTTAATCAGGTTCCTTATACTGTCCTGCTCCCATTTTATTAAAATCAGTGCACTGTTTACCTCTAAATTTCTCAGTTCAAAACCTAGAACGTACCTTAAAATAAATTTTCTAAATCTATCAACATTTGTCACTCAGTTCCTGTAACTGGAACTGTACCTCAATTTGTTAACACAAATATACCTCAGCATTTATTTTAAAACTCTTACCCTCTTTGTAAAAAATTGTACTAAATCTGATGTTAGTTTTTTTACCTCAAGTAGTTTTTGTAGTCTCAGTCTGGTCCGGAACCTCTGTCGTGGCCGAATCCTCCCGATGAAAAGCCAGAACGGTTTCCCAGCTCTCAAAACGTCTACTGCGAGGTTGGAGAAGGAACACTACATTCCTGGTGATCACTCCCCTGTCCTGGGTCCACCGAAAGGAAAAGGACCAGCATAGAAGATGTTTGTGACGCCAATTGTGAAAGTAATTAAAATTGCCTTTGATAAAAGGAAGACTGAGAGCTTACAAAAATGAACAAAGTTTATTTTTACTCTGCAGAGTGAGAAAACACATAAGCAAATGCAACCCAGAAAAGATCGGTGTGAGTTCTGGTTCTAGACAGTGACGACCTCATATTTATACACCTTGTACATAACCAATACTGCATACACAAACAGAAAAACATAATTTGCAAGAGATGAGTCATCTGCCTTGGCCTTTAGAAGAGGATGAATAAACAGTTTCTGTGGTCAAGTTTAATAAAAACTTGTGGTTAAGTTGACTTGTCCTGGAACATCTTGTGAACAGAAAGAACAGGGAGTTTTGCTGAAAGCTTGTTTTTCTGCTTATTTCTGCTTTGCAGGGGTTTTCATGACACAGGGCTTGATTGTGGAAAGGTCACATACGAGTGAACAGTTTTCAAAATGTAACATTACAACAAGCATTATTTCATAATTCAGGATAAAGGGACGTGACAGCCCCTGATTTACTCTTGAACTAGCTGACCTCCTGCAGAGGAGAGACTATCTTTGGGCTGCAGTGAGAAAATCAGGCTCAGACACTGATTGGTTGAATTTTCGGCAGCTGAGGAATAAATGCACAACTGCCATCAAAGCTGCAAAACATAATTATTTCTTATCTCAGACCTCCAAAAATCTAAATGACCCTAAAAAATTCTGGAAAACCATCAAATCTCTCTCAGGCATCCCCCAATCATCTGACCTCCTATCACAACTTCTCGTTGACTCTGTTCCTGTGTCAAATAAGCACGAGATCCTGAACTGTTTCAACATTTTGTTGCTTCTAGTTCATTATTTGACACAGTTACAAATGGAAAATCAGCCATTTCATCTAATAATCATACTTCTACAAATCAAATCCCTCCTATAAGTCAATACTCAGTTAATCACACCTTCTCTTTTCCTCCGTTCTGAGTCAGTGAGGTAAATAAACTGTTAAAAGATCTTGATCCTAAAAAATCTGCAGGTCCAGATAAACTTCCACTGTATTTCTTAAGGCTGGCTGCTCAAACCATCACAGTCCATGTGACCCACATCTTTAATCTGTCCATAAGCCAAAACTCCATTCCGGATGCTTGGAAAATAGCCTTTGTTCTTCCTTTGCTGAAGGGAGGTGATCCCACCTCACTGAACAACTATCGACCAATCTCTAAACTCTGCGTTTTAGCCAAGTTCTAGAAAAACTGATAAACTCTCAAATCAAAAATTATCTGGGAGGGAGCGGTCAATGGAGGAGGACGTGTGCGGCAGTAGCTCCTGCCAATTTCCTCTAAAATTATTATTCAACTGTGCTTTTCCTTGTAAACCAAGTTTTAGTTATCTACTCTTTTTGCAGTCTGGTCTTGTGTATAAATTCTTACATCGCATGGCAATGTCTGGAAGGGGAAAATCTCGTACTATTCAGATGAAGCTAAAGTCATGCTCACAGGCCTCGGCCTCTTCCCCTGGCATGGCGGCCCCGACTCAGGCTAACCCGGACGCTGACACCCTAAAGCTCGAACTACTGTCTTCTTTGAGGGAGGATATTGCCGGCATTATTAAGAAGGAACTACAAGAGGTTCTAGGAGATGCTTTGTCATCCATCAAAGCTTAGCTACAAGCCGTGAAGGCGCAGCTAGCAAAGGACAATGCTGCTACCGATGCTAAGTTGGATAAGCTAATGGCTACGGTGGGGGATGT
This sequence comes from Garcialebias charrua, assembly GCA_038048925.1. NCBI lineage: Eukaryota > Metazoa > Chordata > Actinopteri > Cyprinodontiformes > Rivulidae > Garcialebias > Garcialebias charrua. Next base: position 12,063 of record JBBPBX010073177.1, on the reverse strand, counting down.
GGAGGAGGCGCTCACGGGCTGCACCGACGATGTTGCCGGCATGAAAACTACTCTGGAACAGCTTACGACTAAGGTCACCATGTTGGAAGACAAATGTGAGGACTTAGAATCAAGATTGCGCCGCAACATCCATCCATCCATCCATCCATCCATTTTCTTCCGCTTATCCGGGGTCGGGTCGCGGGGGTAGCAGCCTAAGTAGGGAGGCCCAGACTTCCCTCTCCCCAGCCACTTGGAGCAGCTCCTCTGGGGGAATCCCAAGGCGTTCCCAGGCCAGCCGAGAAACATAGTCCCTCCAGCGTGTCCTGGGTCTTCCTCTGGGTCTCCTCCCGGTGGGACATGCCCGGAACACCTCACCAGGGAGGCGTCCAGGAGGCATCCTAACCAGATGCCCGAGCCACCTCAACTGGCTCCTCTCGATGTGGAGAAGCAGCGGCTCTACTCCGAGTCCCTCCCGGATGACTGAGCTTCTCACCCTATCTCTAAGGGAGAGTCCAGCCACCCTGCGGAGAAAACTCATTTCAGCCGCTTGTATCCGAGATCTTGTTCTTTCGGTCATAACCCAAAGCTCATGACCATAGATGAGGGTGGGAACGTAGATCGATCGGTAAATTGAGAGCTTTGCCTTTTGACTCAGCTCTCTCTTCACCACGACAGACCGGTACAGCGCCCGCTTCACTGCGGACGCTGCACCTATCCGCCTATCGATCTCACGCTCCAGTTTTCCCTCATTCGTGAACAAGATCCCGAGATACTTAAACTCCTCCACTTGAGTAAGGACCTCCTCCCCGACCCGCCGCAACAATATCAGGATTATCGGCGTGGAGGAGGGTGCTAACTCCTGCTCGCCTACTGCCGTGGCTGTGTTACTGAAGGAAGTGCTCGGGCTGGAAAAGGAACCGCTGGTGGACCGGTCTCATTGCTCTCTTCAACTCAAACCCAAACCATGTGAACAACCTCGAGCAATTGTGTGCAGGCTTCACTACTACAGTGACTGTGTGGACATTCTACGCCGTGCGAGGGAGCACCAACGGATTAAAGTCGGAGCCGGGACTGTATCGATCTTTCCGGATCACACTGCTAAGGTAGCTCGGGCTCGAGCGGCCTTCAATGAGGTAAAGCGACTACTTCGTGGCATCGAAGGGATCAGGTATGGACTTTTTTATCCAGCGCAGCTGCGCATTACTTACAAAGGAGTAGTAAAAGAGTTTACTTCATCTGAGGACGCTATGCAGTATGTTCAGACTTTGATTTCTGAGTGAACTCTGTGCTTTGGTGATTATATCGTTCTCAATATCCACTCAGAATTGAGGCTTGCTTACAGCATTTGGATATTAAAGTTATGTTTATATGTTGCTCAGCTTAGAAATTAGTACTGTAGGCTAATGTTCATGAGCATCTAAACTGATGTTTATCGTGGTGAAGTATTTCTTTTCATCATACAGGGACTTTGTGGTTCTCAATCTGGTTGTAATATAATAAATTCATTTTCAAGTAGCATAATAATTAGTGCACATACTAGTATTCCAATTTGGAGGTTGGTGGAGGTGTATTAGCCGGTTTTTGTTAGGTACACTTCTGTATCTTTTTGCTCTGTTTTGTCTCCGGGTTCACACTTTCTTGTGAATAACTGCTGTGTATTGCACTGCTGTCTCCATTGTTCTGTTTTGTTTTTTATGGAGACTCTAGGTGTTGTTTTGTTATGGGTTTACTTTAGGGTAGGGGTTAAGGGGAGGTCCATCTCAGCTCTCTATGGTTGTTTTTATTTTCTACTTTTTTAAATGGCTAATAACACTGTAGACCCCATTACGACAGGTCCAGGCACCTCTCTTCGTTTCATTAGCTGGAATATTAAGGGCATGGGCCACCCTGTTAAAAGATCAAAAGTTTTTTCCCACCTCAAGCGGTTAAAGCCCTCGGTGGTGTTTTTACAAGAAACTCATCTTCGCATTAAAGATCACAATAGATTGCGTTGCGCTTGGATGAATCAAGTTTTCCACTCAGATTTTAATTCCAAATCAAGAGGAGTAGCCATTTTGATTAATAAAACAGTACAATTCTCGCCCACTGATGTAATAGCTGATAAATATGGCAGATATGTAATAGTTGCTGGAACACTAATGCAGAAAAAAGTTCTTCTGGTTAATATATATGCCCCAAACTTCGATGATGCTGAGTTCGCAAACAGATTATTGAGCAACCTTCCGTTTTTGGATTCTCACTTATTAATTTTAGGGGGTGACTTAAATTGTGTCATAGATCCAGAGTTAGACCGGTCCAATCCCCGTAATTTAAATAAATCTTTAATGGCTCAAGCATTCTCTGATTTCACGAGCCAGAGTGGTCTTATTGACCCATGGAGATCCCGAAACGCAACCAGTAAAAAAATTTCTTTCTTTTCTAAAGTGCATCACTCCTATTCCAGAATTGATTATTTTTTTATCGACCAGGCTCTCAATCCATGTGTAGTCCTCTGTGATTATTTGAGTATAATGATATCAGACCATGCTCCGTTATTATTAGATATTCAGTTAACTTCCTACAAACGTAGCCGTCTTTTGTGGCGGTTCAATTCTTTTTTACTGGCAGATGAGGAATTCTGTGACTTTATTTCTAATGCAATCAATGAGTTTCTGGTGTTTAATAAGAATGACTCCACTTCTAATTCACTGTTATGGGAAACACTTAAGTCCTATCTCAGAGGACAAATATTTTACTACACATCTCGTTCTAATAAAAGACATAACTCAAGGCTCACTAAATTGGCAACAACCATTGCTAAGATTGATCAAAAGTATGCCATAAGTCCCTCACCGGAATTATTTAAAGAGTGTATGGGTGTTCAGTCATAGATTGATTTAATTTCTACCAAAGAAGCTGAGCGCTTACTTTTGTATAGTAAAGGTTCATTTTATGAATACGGCGACAAGGCTGGTCGTTTATTGGCACATCAGCTATGGCGTCAGGTCAACTCTCGTATAATACCCAGTATTCAAAATACCTAGCAGGTAAATACGACTGAACCCACCAAAATCAATGACACTTTTAAATTATTTTATTCTTCTTTATATTCGTGAGAATTTCCCACAGACAAAAAAGAAATGGAAGAATTTCTTCAAAGTCTTTCCATTCCTACTATTGATATAGACACTGCCAGGTGCATGAATTCTTCACTAGGCCTTATGGAAGTAATAAATTCAATGAAAGCATTACAGTCAAACAAGGCTACTGGCCCTGATGGGTTTTCCATTGAATTTTATAAAAAGTTTATGGTAAAACTTGCACCACTATTATTGGCCATGTTTAACAAATCTTTAGAACGCAAGACTTTACCTCCAACACTGACCCAGGCTACCATAGTTTTACTTCACAAAAAGGACAAAGACCCAACTTTATGTGGTTCTTACAGACTGCTATCCTTGTTAAATGCAGATGTAAAGGTGCTAGCCAAGCTGGTTGCTACTCGTTTGGAGAAAGTCCTCCCTTTGGTTATATCTGAGGAACAAAATGGCTTTGTCAAGGGACGTCAATTATTTTATAATACGCTTTATTATAATCTATTCGAAGCATTTTTCTGATATACCCGAATTGGTCATTTCCCTTGATGCTGAAAAAGCATTTGACAGGGTGGAGTGGGAATACTTGTTTGTGTTTTTGAAGAAGTTCGGATTTGGTGATACTTTTGTTTCCTGGATTCGGCTCCTCTATGCATCTCCCAAAGCCAGTGTCCATACGAATGATATATATTCAGATTATTTTTTTCTCGGGCGTGGACCACGCCAAGGCTGCCCGTTGTCGCCTTTGCTTTTCATTTTTGCAATCGAGCTTTTATCTATTGCTTTGCGCACTGCCCTCTCATTTACAGGGATTTTTCGAAATGGAACAGAATATAAATTGTCCTTATATGCGGATGATCTGTTGCTGTACGTATCCAACCCTGCCACTTCTGTCCCCACTGTATTGCATATCTTAGATAACTTCAGCTCCTTCTCAGGCTATAAATTGAATTTGGAAAAGAGTGAATGCTTTCCTATAAACACTACTGCTTGCAGTCTTCAACATTCTGACACTCCATTCAAACTCAGTCTCACTAGGTTTAAATATCTTGGTATAAATGTGACACGTTCTTTATCTGGTCTTGCGTCAGCTAATTTTTCGCCTCTTGTCCCAAAAACTACGTCTGATTTCCAGAGTTGGCGTAATCTTCCTCTCTCCCTTTTGGGTAGGATTAATGTTGTTAATGTTCTTATTACAGTCCATTCATTTTTTATGCCAAAAACCTTTTTTGATTCCTTGGATAGGCTGATCAGTGGCTTTATCTGGAATGGGAAACCTCCTCGGGTTCGTAAAACATTATTGCAAAAATGTAAAATCACTGGTAGACTCGCTTTGCCTGACTTTCAATCCTACTATTGGGCTGCTCACATACAAAAAATTAGTTATTGGTTAAAATCGTTCAGTTTACCTTGGTGCAAACTGGAGGCATCTTCGTGTACCGGGTCTTCTTTATCTGCTTTAATTTTTTCTTCATTACCTATAAAACCTTCTTTATACACCAACAATCAAGTTCTTTTGAATACGCTGAAAGTTTGGTCGCAATTTAGAAGGCGCTTCAAGTTTGTTGATGCCTCACCCTCATGCCCCTTGACAAATAACGATTTGTTTCCTCCGTCACTTACTGACTCAACATTTTCAGTTTGGTATGATAGGGGTTTAAAACAAATAAAAAACCTATACTGTATACAGCAGGTATATTTGATAGCTTTGCAAATTTATCTGCCAAATACAGTTTACCTGGTACAGATTTGTTTCGCTACTTTCAAATTCAGAATTTTGCCTCTAAATGTTTTCCAAATTTTCCTTCTATTCCCCCTGAACAGCCTTGGGAAAAGATGGTCTCATATAATCCACTACAGAAAGATATGATTTCAATGATTTATAGTACTATCTTAAATCTAAGGGTTGACTCCAATGTCAAAATTAGAGATGCACTGACTGGAAGCCATCCAGCCTGCAACCTTCGATGTGGGGACCTGCTACTCCAACGTTGGTCTTCAACCTTCATCCAAAGGTCGCCTCCTTTGCGTCAATCGAGGGATCCCCTCTACATGCTGATTAAAAAACCATTTGTTGCTGATGAAATCAATAACCCCAATCGTTGTGGAATTACCGCTGTGGATTATAAGACTTTGTTTCCAAGGGATCACAGACTCAGTTTTCCAAGGGTTAACAGACTATGTTTTCCAAAGGATTGAAAGCTTACCGCAATGGGATTACCTACGAACAGTATGGAATTTCCAAAACCATTATGGGAGTATAATTTTGATTTTTTTTCCACTTGCTGGATTACATAGAGGTCAGAGACATTCGGTGGTATCCTTTTGTGTTGGAACTCATCTCCAAGGACAGGCGATGACTTCCAAAAAGGGGGACTGTAGTGACACAGCACTCTCATGTCCGTTACTGGATTTAAACCTCTTCACATCTCTCTGAAACTCTGAGTGTTACACTTTTCTTGAGCTCTGAAGGAGACAAGTGGACACTATTTTGTTACAATTATCTTGAATTAAGAGACACAAATCAGAAGATTCTCTTTAATTTGTGTTAATTCAGAATTAATCAACAGTATATTCTTAGTATGTGTATGATTTACTAAGCTGGTATATTTTAAATATGCCAAAGTTAAGAGAACATGTCAGAATGATCTTCTAGACTTTGTTTTAAACTGTATGCTCTATGCAGAATAACTGTCTAAAGTTGATGAACAATCCGTTCGTGTTTGTTTGAAGTGTTTTGGAACGAAGGGAAAGTTGTAGACATAACTTGTCTCCTGTCTCCCGTCCTTTCTAAAAACAATTAATCTGTTCTCAAAACAGAATTCATGGTTTGTTCACACCTGCATCTTCTGACGCACGTTTCTCTTTATTTCCTGTCTGCCCCTATCTGTCACTCAGACTCACTGACTTGCAAAGTCACTCCCTCTCTAGTGGTAGACAACCAATGAGCAGGAAGTATTTGACTAAGTCACACCCCCTTCTTAAAGGGACACTTCCTGTAGACTCGTTAGTGTGAAAGAGAGAACAAACTGAACAACTTGTTTTTCTCTGGAAACTGGTGAAACGTTGTGGTCATTTGTCAATTAGACCTGCGTTTCTCAGCCAGAGTTACAGCAGAGCATCAGCTGTAACTCACTCATTCCTTTTCTGAAAGAATTTGTTTTCTGAAAGTTTTATTTTGAAACCAGCCAGGACGTTGGCCTTGTTCCTGCCGGGAAAGGCGCTCTTGCTCGTATCGTTGAATCAGCCATACACGCGCGGAAGTGCAACTGGACGTCTACTGGACAACACAGTCCGTTAAGTGTCCACAACTTCTCAGCTCTTATCTCCAAGAGACGTGTCGTCACCAGGTAAAGAGTCGTAGATTGTATGCTGAACGTGCGAGGAGTCCAGCCGGACTTGTTTGGGAAAAGTGTCACCCTGTCGCATTTCAAAATAATTAACTTCTGTTAAACTTAGCTTTCATTCTAATCCTTCCTCCTTATTCTTATTTTCTTAAACCATTAAACTTTTAAGTAAATGTGCCAACAGGAAGTTAAACATAACTTGTCTGTTTGTTTTCAATTTGAATTCTTGTCTACAGTAGTTATTAAATCAGAGCTAATCTCGATACAAATGTGTAATGTACTTTTATGATTGTCTCAATAAAAGGTCCATCTTCTGGTGGATCAACATAAGTTGACGCCTCTCGTGAAATTACATTTTGTCTAGTCACAGTTAAGCAATTTAATCCTGAAAAAGGGTGAACTCGCGAATGAATTTGGGTCAGATCAAATCTGCTCCAACTTCTTTTGGAATATTGTACTGGTCAGCAAACTGACAAGTATTATATCCCTTACATATTGATGACACATTAAGTGTTTATCTCTTACAGAAATGATTACTCACGGACTATCTCCTTGCTTGCCATGAAATGCAACATGTCTTGTCTTTATTCGTGCTAAAGCTGGTAGAGTTTTTTTCAACTTTATCATAGAGTGTCCTAAGACAAAATGTGATAGATTCTTTTTTTGAATACCAATGATTACCCGACTGTATGTTCCTTTTTCCATATCTGATTGTTGGTGGCGCGGTTTTATACTGCTGCGGCTTCCGTGCATACGTCCCTCTTCGGATGGTGCCCGCGCCAATTGCAAAACTTTGTACCTTGGTGCAAATATGCCAATAAAGATATATTCTATTCTATTCTAATTCAACTTGTCTTGGTATTGGTGTGCTTGTGTTACTATGACAGAGTCAGGGTCTTTATCTTTGTTTGTCTTGATCAGTTGTAACACTGGAAGCAGCATGTTATACTCCGGCGCCATTGTTGTTGATAGAAATATGCCAATGGTCCGCACGTGTGTGGAACATACACCTGTAGTGCACATGTGCTTTTACACCTCAGCGGGACTTTTGACGCCTCTGTGGGCAGTCTCCCAGAAAATGTCCACTTTGAGACTTGAGCTGAAAAACCTCCGGATTCAGCTAGGGGGTGGGGGTACTGGTGTCCTGTAAATGAATGGCCAAACCACATGGAGAAAGGTGCGGTTTCACTCAAAATGTGTATCGTGCAAATGCCCCTAATTAAGGAACATCTTTTTTTCAACAGTTTTAGGACTTAGCCGGTTTCTTTCTTTGCTCAAAACCTCTCCACTTTGAAAATACTCACTCGCAAGCGACAGATGATGCTGGCATGCATGAACATTTTTCACCAGTGCAAACCAATGTGAGTACACATTTTGATGGTTCAACTTCTGCTGTGGGTCTGTCATGTCATGTCAAAGCCCATATAGCCTTATAACTGCAGAAATCACATCATTTTACTGTACATTATTGAACTAGGTTTGGACAATACAATATCTTTACTGCTGGACTTTACTAATACTTTTTTTGTACATATCGAAACACCAGAACCACCTTATCCTGAGTGAGCAGGATGAAGTGTTCCCACGTTAGAAACCAATGCAGTGTTCCTGTTTTTATTAACGCTTTATGTAGCTGTTTTTTGTTTTGTTTAAAAAAATAATACAAGTACTGTATAATTTCTTCTACATACTTTTCATTTTACTGTATATGATATTTTACATGATTGTCTTTTGTTGTCTGTACCTCATCTGTTTTCTTTGTTTAAAACAGGTAAATGAGTCTTTGAGGCTAGGTGAGGTCACCAGGGGGTTCGAATCCACCAGCAGTCACATGCCGAAGTGTCCCTGGGCAAGACACTGAACCCTTTGTTGCCTCAGATGTGTGTCCCATCGGTGTACGAATGTGATAAAGCACTGATTAGTCTCTTTAGAATGATTTATTCAATTAGATTTGTAGCGATCTAGTAGAGTGCTGTATGAATGGGTAAATGAGGCACATATTGTAGTGTAAAGTGCTTTGAGTATCTCAATAAGATAGAAAGGCCCTGTTTACCATCTACCATTTTCTAACCTGAATAAATAGAGGTTGAATGAATCTCAACAACAGCAAAAATGCACCTACTCTCCCAATACATTGTGCACTTCTCATAACGATTTTATAGTGATGAGCGTGGAAATGTTCAAAAAACGTTTCAGCTAGTCGCCACCTGTCCGAATCGAGACGAGGCAGTGCCAGGGAATCAGCTGATTGGACCACATCCGGTCAAGTGACGTCATGACGCCACATGCCACGTGACTTTTTCCGAACCAAAGGAGGCTTCGAATGTTCCGATGTAATTGTACTTCAGGGTTCAAAACAATTATCGAAACATTTGTTTTATACTGCCATCACTATTGCTGCCGCTGACTTGTAGCACTGTAGCTTACTGCCTGTGGAGAGTAAGTTATTTCAGTCTGTTAGCATCTGTAGCTGTTAGCATAGCGCATCATGCTCGGACTAGTGGTGACTATCCACAATATTCTTGAGGGTGTCACTGTAGAAGCGAATGTGCATTGTACTTCCTGTCCGACACCGGAAGTGCCTGTATTCCATAGGCGGAGTATGGATCGCGGGTGTTTTTGAAAGTTATTTTCATTCATTTTATCGGAGCAAACACAGCTTTTGTTTAAACGGAACGTTTACTGAAATGTCCTACCGGGGTTCAGGTACCTGCTGTGCTGTTCGCGGCTGCACCAACAACCGGACCAAGCTAAATCTTTGGCTAAAACAACAGTGTTTTCAACACGGACCCAAAACAAAGAAAGAGTGTTCCTGCATCCTTCTCTATGGCTGTGTCTGCGCGATCAGGTAACATCTGTAATTTCTTTTTATTCAGGGAGGGTTTATTAATGAGAGTTTTGGATGATTTACTGTCTTAAAATGATATATGTCAGGCGCGACCGGTATTTTTAGCCGAGATAGCTGCTAATAAACCTTAGCCGAGAGGCCGGAGCTAACGCGTTCGCTATTTATGTAGTTTTAAATTATGTCTGCGCGATCAGGTAACATCTTTTTATTCGGGGAGGGTTTATTAATGAGAGTTTTGGAAGATTTACTGTCTTAAAACGATAGATCTCAGACGCGACAGGTACTTTTAGCCGAGATAGCTGCTAACAAACCTTAGCCGAGAGGCCGGAGCAAACGCGTTCGCTATTTAGGTATTTTTAAATTATGTCAGCGCGATCAGGTCACATCTGTTATTTCTTTTTATTCGGGGAGGGATATTAATGAGAGTTTTGGATGATTTACTGTCTTAAAACGATAGATCTCAGATGCGACCGGTATTTTTAGCCGAGATAGCTGCTAATAAACCTTAGCCGAGAGGCCGGAGCAAACGCGTTCGCTATTTATGTAGTTTTAAATTATGTCTGCGCGATCAGGTAACATCTTTTTATTCGGGGAGGGTTTATTAATGAGAGTTTTGGAAGATTTACTGTCTTAAAACGATAGATCTCAGACGCGACAGGTATTTTTAGCCGAGATAGCTGCTAACAAACCTTAGCCGAGAGGCCGGAGCAAACGCGTTCGCTATTTAGGTATTTTTAAATTATGTCAGCGCGATCAGGTCACATCTGTTATTTCTTTTTATTTGTCCCTCCTCTTTTAACAAAACGAGTGGTGTTCCCACATTTTTAATGAACTAAAACAACAAAGTTTGGACTGTCTTCAACTGTATTACTCGCATGTAAACAAACGGTGTTTCCGGTCAACCGGAAGTCGTGTGCACATTTCGCGCAAAGCGTCATGGGACGTAGGAATAATGTGGATAGCCCTGTTTTGCTGTGTAGGAGCAGGAGGCTACATGTCAGACTACCACCGACCACATATTTTTTCTCTAACAGGTATGGTTGTAATTTCTAGTAAAAAAAAATTAATTATTTTGTGATATATAAAGAAAATTTTTCTTATTTGTTTTTTGTTGGTGGGAAAGTAGTTGTTTTCATACTAGCCGTCTGTATTGTGGTAAATGTTGCAAAAAGAGAGTTAATGAACATGCTAGGGTTTATTTTGATGTGAATTAATTTATCAAAACTATACGATCTCATTATTAAGAGTGGCTACGTAGGAGAAGGATCCGGGTACTGAAATGGCCAGCATGCAGTCCAGATCTTAGAGAACATTTAGCGCATCATAAAGAGGAAGGTGCGACAAAGAAGGCTCAAGACGATTGAACAGTTATGCCTTTTCCACTTGCTCGGCGTAGATCGGATCAGATTGGTTCAGTTCGGATCAGCTCACGTGTGTTTCCATTACACTTCTGTACCTGTTCTGTGGGCGGGGTCCAGAATCCTAATCGTCTTACCACCAGGTGGCGGTAGTGTTCCCTCAAGCTATTTACTAGCCACCACTAGAAGAAGAACACGATAAAGGCTTTGACACAGAATGTTGTGGAGGAGATGTCATGCTCTAATGGAGTACCTCATGAGCAGTAATTTTTAAACCTAATTCATAATCCTACCTTGTTGCCTTCTCTGCCTGCTTTGTGGGCCGAGATGGTGCAGAGGCAGGGCAGCCGGCTCAGGACCAGAACGTCTCGGGTTCGATCCCCGGTCACGGCATACCTCGTTGTGTCCCTGGGCAAGACACTTAACCCCGAGTTGCTCCTGGTTAGGACAGGCAGCGCCTTGCATGGCAGTCTACCGCTACCGGTGTATGATGTGTGTATGAATGGGTGGATGGTTGGTACTGTGAAGTGCTTTGGGGCCCCTCAAAAGGGGCTGGAAAGCGCTATATAAGTAAGCTCCATTTACCATTTAAACCAGGGGTGTCAAACATGCGGCCCGCCAGGGGGTTTTAGTCAGCCCGCGGATGAATCTGAATTATAAAAAAAAGAATAAACGCTATTTTCTTAAAAATCTGCAGTTCCTATGTTGTCCGCTATAGAGGCGCTGTGTTTTAGTCAGTTCCTATGTTGTCCTACTCAAACCGGCTGCCTCTAGGACCCAGGGGCGCTGTGTTTTAGTATGGGAGATGCACCAGATAGCAAGCGGAGACTCTGCTCTTTTTCCCTGTCTTCGTGTGCGCTGCAAGTGTTCCTCCTGATGTGAAACAGTACAAAAACAAGATTTCAGGGTTGCTGAGGGAGTTTGAGAAACAATTTCAGGTCTTTAGAAGAATAATTATGCACACGTCTTAAAAGATGGGCCGAGTGCACGAAGCCGCATGTCGGCACCGCTACAAAGGCGAACTCGAGACAGAATTTGCAGTTTTTCTCACCACTCACCATCAGAGCTTCTGTTCTCACTAATGAACATTAATAAAACAGCTACGCTCAAAGCTCAATTTATGTGTTCACAATTGCTTCCTAGATGTGGAAAATGGATTTAAAATTCATTCATTTCTAAATTTTGATGGGTTTGATGCATTTTTAACATGCAGGAAAGTGTTTTAACAAAACTGTGTTTTTTGTTTTAATGTCCAGAGGACCAGACTTAGCTTTTTTAGATTTTTCTACCTGGATTATTGAGCATGCATCAGGGTATTTAACAAAACAGTTGACTAAATGTTTTAAAACGTGCAATCACTGATCAGTTTTTTAATGTGTAATGCACTTAAATGTTAAACTGAGTAAAAGTGTAAAAGGACAATTAATTTAATGTAAATATTTTTATAATTTATT